>CM070498.1:1506676-1522839 GCA_036324585.1 Champsocephalus esox
ACACTACATACGATACACCTGAACATCACAGGAGAGGACTCCTTAAAGTAGAGACACTACATACTGATATACACCTGAACATCAGCAGGAGAGGACTCTTTAAAGTAGAGACACTACATACTGATATACACCTGAACATCAGCAGGAGAGGACTCTTTAAAGTATAGACACTACATACTGATATACACCTGAACATCAGCAGGAGAGGACTCTTTAAAGTAGAGACACTACATACTGATATACACCTGAACATCAGCAGGAGAGGACTCTTTAAAGTAGAGACACTACACACTGATATACACCTGAACATCAGCAGGAGAGGACTCTTTAAAGTAGAGACACTACATACTGATATACACCTGAACATCAGCAGGAGAGGACTCTTTAAAGTAGAGACACTACAGACTGATATACACCTGAACATCAGCAGGAGAGGACTCTTTAAAGTAGAGACACTACATACTGATATACACCTGAACATCAGCAGGAGAGGACTCTTTAAAGTAGAGACACTACACACTGATATACACCTGAACATCAGCAGGAGAGGACTCTTTAAAGTAGAGACACTACATACTGATATACACCTGAACATCAGCAGGAGAGGACTCTTTAAAGTAGAGACACTACATACTGATATACACCTGAACATCAGCAGGAGAGGACTCTTTAAAGTAGAGACACTACATACTGATATACACCTGAACATCAGCAGGAGAGGACTCTTTAAAGTAGAGACACTACACACTGATATACACCTGAACATCAGCAGGAGAGGACTCTTTAAAGTAGAGACACTACATACTGATATACACCTGAACATCAGCAGGAGAGGACTCTTTAAAGTAGAGACACTACATACTGATATACACCTGAACATCAGCAGGAGAGGACTCTTTAAAGTAGAGACACTACATACTGACATACACCTGAACATCAGCAGGAGAGGACTCTTTAAAGTAGAGACACTACATACTGACATACACCTGAACATCAGCAGGAGAGGACTCTTTAAAGTAGAGACACTACATACTGATATACACCTGAACATCAGCAGGAGAGGACTCTTTAAAGTAGAGACACTACATACTGATATACACCTGAACATCAGCAGGAGAGGACTCTTTAAAGTAGAGACACTACATACTGATATACACCTGAACATCAGCAGGAGAGGACTCTTTAAAGTAGAGACCTACATACTGATATACACCTGAACATCAGCAGGAGAGGACTCTTTAAAGTAGAGACACTACACACTGATATACACCTGAACATCAGCAGGAGAGGACTCTTTAAAGTAGAGACACTACACACTGATACACACCTGAACATCAGCAGGAGAGGACTCTTTAAAGTAGAGACACTACATACTGATATACACCTGAACATCAGCAGGAGAGGACTCTTTAAAGTAGAGACACTACACACTGATACACACCTGAACATCAGCAGGAGAGGACTCTTTAAAGTAGAGACACTACACACTGATATACACCTGAACATCAGCAGGAGAGGACTCTTTAAAGTAGAGACACTACACACTGATACACACCTGAACATCAGCAGGAGAGGACTCTTTAAAGTAGAGACACTACATACTGATACACACCTGAACATCAGCAGGAGAGGACTCTTTAAAGTAGAGACACTACATACTGACATACACCTGAACATCAGCAGGAGAGGACTCTTTAAAGTAGAGACACTACATACTGACATACACCTGAACATCAGCAGGAGAGGACTCTTTAAAGTAGAGACAATACACACTGATATACACCTGAACATCAGCAGGAGAGGACTCTTTAAAGTAGAGACACTACACACTGATATACACCTGAACATCATCAGGAGAGGACTCTTTAAAGTAGAGACACTACACACTGATACACACCTGAACATCAGCAGGAGAGGACTCTTTAAAGTAGAGACACTACACACTGATACACACCTGAACATCAGCAGGAGAGGACTCTTTAAAGTAGAGACACTACATACTGATATACACCTGAACATCAGCAGAGAGGACTCTTTAAAGTAGAGACACTACACACTGATAAACACCTGAACATCAGCAGGAGAGAACTCTTTAAAGTAGAGACACTACATACTGATATACACCTGAACATCAGCAGGAGTGGACTCTTTAAAGTAGAGACACTACATACTGATACACACCTGAACATCAGCAGGAGAGGACTCTTTAAAGTAGAGACACTACATACTGATACACACCTGAACATCAGCAGGAGAGGACTCTTTAAAGTAGAGACACTACATACTGATACACACCTGAACATCAGCAGGAGAGGACTCTTTAAAGTAGAGACACTACATACTGATACACACCTGAACATCAGCAGGAGAGGACTCTTTAAAGTAGAGACACTACATACTGATACACACCTGAACATCAGCAGGAGAGGACTCTTTAAAGTAGAGACACTACATCCTGATATACACCTGAACATCAGCAGGAGAGGACTCTTTAAAGTAGAGACACTACATACTGATATACACCTGAACATCAGCAGAGAGGACTCTTTAAAGTAGAGACACTACATACTGATATACACCTGAACATCAGCAGGAGAGGACTCTTTAAAGTAGAGACTAGATACTGATATATACCTGAACATCAGCAGGAGAGAACTCTTTAAAGTAGAGACACTACACACTGATACACACCTGAACATCAGCAGGAGAGGACTCTTTAAAGTAGAGACACTACACACTGATACACACCTGAACATCATCAGGAGAGGACTCTTTAAAGTAGAGACACTACATACTGATATACACCTGAACATCAGCAGGAGAGGACTCTTTAAAGTAGAGACACTACATACTGATAAACACCTGAACATCAGCAGGAGGGGACTCTTTAAAGTAGAGACACTACATACTGATATACACCTGAACATCAGCAGGAGAGGACTCTTTAAAGTAGAGACACTACATACTGATATACACCTGAACATCAGCAGGAGAGGACTCTTTAAAGTAGAGACACTACATACTGATACACACCTGAACATCAGCAGGAGAGGACTCTTTAAAGTAGAGACACTACATACTGATATACACCTGAACATCAGCAGGAGAGGACTCTTTAAAGTAGAGACACTACATACTGATACACACCTGAACATCAGCAGGAGAGGACTCTTTAAAGTAGAGACTAGATACTGATATACACCTGAACATCAGCAGGAGAGAACTCTTTAAAGTAGAGACACTACACACTGATACACACCTGAACATCAGCAGGAGAGGACTCTTTAAAGTAGAGACACTACACACTGATACACACCTGAACATCATCAGGAGAGGACTCTTTAAAGTAGATACACTACATACTGATATACACCTGAACATCAGCAGGAGAGGACTCTTTAAAGTAGAGACACTACATACTGATAAACACCTGAACATCAGCAGGAGAGGACTCTTTAAAGTAGAGACACTACATACTGATATACACCTGAACATCAGCAGGAGAGGACTCTTTAAAGTAGAGACACTACACACTGATATACACCTGAACATCAGCAGGAGAGGACTCTTTAAAGTAGAGACACTACATACTGATACACACCTGAACATCAGCAGGAGAGGACTCTTTAAAGTAGAGACACTACATACTGATACACACCTGAACATCAGCAGGAGAGGACTCTTTAAAGTAGAGACTAGATACTGATATACACCTGAACATCAGCAGGAGAGAACTCTTTAAAGTAGAGACACTACACACTGATACACACCTGAACATCAGCAGGAGAGGACTCTTTAAAGTAGAGACACTACACACTGATACACACCTGAACATCATCAGGAGAGGACTCTTTAAAGTAGAGACACTACATACTGATATACACCTGAACATCAGCAGGAGAGGACTCTTTAAAGTAGAGACACTACATACTGATAAACACCTGAACATCAGCAGGAGAGGACTCTTTAAAGTAGAGACACTACATACTGATATACACCTGAACATCAGCAGGAGAGGACTCTTTAAAGTAGAAACACTACACACTGATATACACCTGAACATCAGCAGGAGAGGACTCTTTAAAGTAGAGACACTACATACTGATACACACCTGAACATCAGCAGGAGAGGACTCTTTAAAGTAGAGACACTACATACTGATGTACACCTGAACATCAGCAGGAGAGGACTCTTTAAAATGAAAACAAGGACTGCATATAACTCTCACTCTGAATGAATTAAAGTGTTTAAATATAACACGAACATAAAGGCTCTAAAATTAGAGACAACGGAGTCACCGTAAGATATCTAAAAGACACACACGCAGAAATACACACACACACACACGCAGAAATACACACATACACACACAGAAATACACACACACCATGACATTAATCAAACAGGAGATGGAGTGTGTCCGCCGTTTGAGTCTTTAACCAGCGTGGCCTGCCGCCTCTCACACACACACACACACACACACACACACACACACACACGCACCAGCCTAATGAGCCATACAGCAAACACACACACACACACACACTCTGTTTGGCTAGCAGCCAGTGCGTTAATCAAATAAACTGGATGTTAAATCTGATTCAAAGGGAAACAAACTCCGAGCAAACACACACACACACATAGACGACACACACACACACGACACACACACACGACACACACACATGACGACACACACACACGACACACACACACACTTATCTGTTTCTAACTTAGTCGTATTTGCATTCTATTTCTTTGCACGTGTTAAATCATCGTCTCCACGTGTGAGGGTAAAGTATTTCATTTACAAAGAGACGGATTTGTTAAACTGCCAACAGTACACACAAATGTCACCATGCGAATACTTACTATTATATTATATATATATTATATTATAATAATACTACATCTCTTCAAATATGCGTGTTTATTTCTTCCTCTGTACAGTAATATATATCTTAGCCCTTCTTTTGTACTTCATCAGACTCGCCGTTAGAAACGTTGGTACACCAAAGTGTGTGTGTGTGTGTGTGCGCGCGTGTGTGTGTGCGAGTATGTGTGTGTGCCTGTGTGCGTGCGTGTGTGTGTGTGCGTGCGTGCAAGTGTGTGTGTGTGTGTGTGTGTGTGTTGGCGGCCTGACTGATTTCTGTTTGTGCGTTTAATCGCGTGTCGTTCCTAATTAGTCCGAGAAGCGCTGCCTCGATGGCTGCTGCTGTCATGCTGCAATTACCAACAAATTAGTCTTTATACTGAGGGGCTGCACGCACACACACACACACACACACACACACACACACACACACACACACACACACACACACACACACACACACACACACACACACACTCTGGACCGTGTGTATGTTAATTAGTACATTCTGCGAGGTGTTCAGGGTGTGAGAACGCGTTGTAAACGTCAGCCCTGCAGCTGTTTGTTCTGCACGACAATAATAAGACGCATTAAAACACATAAATAATAATAATAATAATAAAAACAATTAAACCCGTACGCTCCACGCTCAGCAACATGTCGGGCATTAAATCACACACTCATCTGAAGAGAGGGGAAGCATCTGGTCCCTGGAAGCACCGAAAGCTGCTCCGCGTGGTGCGTTCAGGCGTCGCTAAATCTGGGGCTTTCATTTCTAATCTGATCAGAGACGTGGACGGGCCTTGGTGAGCTTGTCGTCAGGATGTTCAGGAGTTTGAATGTCCTCATTGAAGTCTTCGTGGTGCATTCAGGGTTCAGGAGATCTGAGTGTTCCTGGTGCTGTCGTGCTCTCAGATTCGTTCACCTCACTTTAACACGACAGATGGAAGGTCGCGGCAGATTTGTTAAAAGGTGATTTTTAAAATGTAATCTGTTGAATCGATCTGTTTTGACGAGGGGCATGGAAGTGTGGAATTACAGTTTCATGTTTAGTGTTTGTAATCATATCAGTCTTTATGTTGGATGAATACGCCTCCTGTGTGCGTGGTGCATTCATGAACACGTGAAACGGATGGTTTCTCGCTGCAAAACCCTTTTTATCCTTCATTTAATTAAACCTCTGTTCACCGTGGTGCATTCAGGGTTCAGTAGATTGCAGTATTGTCAAGTGACCTGCTGTGAGACTGCTAAGATTTAGCTTTTAAATACAAAGTCAAAAGGGAGAAAATTAAACTCTAAATGTCGCCATAAAGCTGAGAAAATGCAGATTTTATTTCAGGGTATTTGTGATTTCTGTCCTCAGCAATGGTGCGTTCAGGGTTCGGCTCATCGGAGGGTTTTCCCGGTGAAAGAGCTGCCTCCAAAAACACGTGTCTGGAGGGAAATCACTTTCGGCCTCTTGTGTCGAACTCTCGGAGATTTCTTTCTTCCCGAGGAAGATTTTTTTGTATATATTTCCACCTCTCAGGATTGATGAGGAGTCGAAGCTAAAGCAGCTGCAAGACTTCACTACTCAGCTGTTTCCTCCCAACGCACACACACACACACACACACACACACCCCCGGCCCATTAGCCCGGTCACCTGCCCCTCTCAGACGAGGTTAATTGTTTGCAGGGTTTTTTTTGCTGCTTGCGATTAGAAGCCGAGAGGCGTCCAAGTGTCGAGGTGTAAAGTAACTAAGTATTTACTCAAGTACTTAAGTACAATTTGAAGGTACTTCCAGTTCACTCTGTGCTTCTGCTCTCCCACAGACGCTGTGGCTATAAGTCTCCCCGTGGTGCATTCAGGTGCGTTTGTGTACCCGCCGTACGGTCCTTATCCTTCATGTAATCAGATTACCTCCCAGGCTCTCATTTCGAAACGCGCTGAAAGCCCTGGTGTGATGTGAAGATGTGAAACAGAGGGGTTTCGCACTGGGCGAACGGCGCTGGGAAACCGACAGAATATTGAAATGTCCTCAAACTCTCCGTGGGTTTTGGCGTACATTTATTTCTGTTATTTACGACGTTTTGATTTCCCACCTGCCTGGTGTTTTGTGGCTCCACCTCGCCTCGATGAGTGGCGCCTTCGGGGTGCGGGAGTACGACTACTTACATTTGTAACCACGTTAATTCCAACTCGTTTATTATATTATGGCGGGAAGGTGCTCTTTAATGAAATGTACGAAGTCAACAGAATATTAAGGGTTAGTTTTGAGTCACAGCACGCGCCTGTCTTAGGTGAGTGAAAGCTAAAGGACGAACCCGTAGATGCTTAAGTGGGCCTTGCTTGAGGTAAGAGTATCTTTGTAATTACATGTTGTAATCATTTCATATTCCAGCTATTCCTCAAAAGACATGTTTTGGATTTCAGGCCGTTCAAATTTAAATTGTATACATATTAAGTCATTGTAGTTTTTGTATTTCTCCCCGATCTTCTAAAAGTGGGTCAAAAATAAGCCGCATGCATTTTCCATGGGATTTCATTTTTTTTGTTTAAATGTAAAAAGTCTAACATTATAAATCGTGAAAGATTAAATATAGAACATTTCTCGTGTGAACTAAATATAAAACTAAATATTATACAAGGGATCTCTTTGAACCAAAATGACAAATGGCATAAAAACATTATTCTAATACGCGTCCTGTTCCACCGAGAGTCGGGTCCAGCACTCGAAGGGTTGAATTAACATTAGGTTCAACTTAATATTATTGATTTCAACTAACCTTTATTCAGTAATGTGGAATCTGCCCCACCTCTCACCGTGGTGCATTCAGGGCTCAGTAAATCTGAGGTGTCGTTGTGACTCTCTCTGATAATTCTCTGTCTTCAGAAAGCTGTAAAAGAACTTTCTAGGTCTCCAAATGTCTGCGGCAGGAAACCATTCAGCGGCTCTCCTGTCGAACCATCTTCACATTTATTGAACACACGGTTTGAAATGTCGACCTCGTGATTTGGTGGCTACATCTCTTCAGATTCATTTCAACTGAAAACCACTCTTTTAATATATTTACAGCTGAAGAAGAAATGCCTTTTCTACGCCGTAGCTTCGCGCGTCTGACAGCAACACCTCTGAATCTTTGGAACTCGGTCTTTTGTCTCGAGCTGCCGTCGGGGAGACGCCTCTCGGGGCCGTCGCTGCCGGACTCTCCGGGTCAGCGCACGAAATGCATGTTTTCAGAACGCTGTTAACGGAGCCTTATTTCTCTGTTGGCGGGAAATCAGTCCCTCGTGTCTTTTACCTCAGATTCAGACGATGAATCTCTTTCAGGTTCAACTCAACAGAAACACACGCTTTATTATATTTAAAGCTGTATTTCATTTTGTCTAAATGTACATTATTTAATTTCGATGAATAGTAAAACATTTAAAAAACTCTCGAAGGCACGTTTTGACATTTCCACCGAATCAGAAAAGTCTTCCAAGACATTTCGAGCTGCCGTCGGAGGAGACGTCTCGCTGCCAGACTCCACAGATCAACGAATGAAATCCCACTAACCCCTCCCGCCCTATTTGACGCCCCCGGGAGGCGCCGGGTGGAAAACCAAGTGCTCCCCGGTGATTGAGGCGATGACGGATAGCACCGCCAACGAAGAGGAGAACATCCCCCCGCCGACCATTATTCACCTCCTCCTCCAAACATGGACCCCCCCCTGAGAACCTGGACCTGTAGTTTACAACCCCACACACACACACACACACACACACACACACACACACACACACACACACACACACACACACACACACACACACACACACACACCACACACACACACACACACACACACACACACACACACACACACACACACACACACACACACACACACCCTTTAACCCCAGAGGACAAATATAGGGCGTGGAGGGCAGGACCTATTTATTTTCTTTGCCTCTCTTCTACAGGAGGGGTCGAGGGAAATCTGTCCACCTGAAGCAGCGTCGACACACACCACGCGCGCACACACACCACACACACACACACACCCTGCCAACACTGCATGAAAAACCTCCATCTTAAGACTTCATTTCCGTCTGTTTTTGTCTCCTTTGAATGTGATTTATTTCCTAAAACTTGCGCAAAAACCAGCAGAGATCCACGCACGCACGCACACGCACACGCACTGTCCTCGTTACGGAAGACATGTTATGGAAGCTAAATAGCCCAAAGTCCTGCAGAGTCCCGCCTTCACTCATCCTGGAGTCCTCGCGCCTCTGAGCAAAGCGAGACTCCGCGAACCAGCCGCGTGAAGGGTTTCATGCAGAAGAGCTTCACTTTTAAGAATACCAACATGTGTGCACGCGCATCACGGAGCTGGTCCTTAACACTAACTCGTGTACGGACAGACACGGCGGCAGCTGCACGCGCTGTCAAGATGAGATATGCACACATAGAAGCTGACCAGGTGCACGTGCCGGGTCCGGGGAGATAAGTCTGTTTGATACCCTTACATCGTTTCACATGCGTCCTCTGCAGGTTCCCACTTCGAGACGCACCAACACTATCCAGGCATCACCCCACATCTCTCCCACGCGCCGCTCCACGTCCGGTTCCATGTTCACGCGCGCATGTGTTAGGTTTCAAAAGTTCTCTCTCTTGTTATAATGTACTTTTTAAAGGAGCAGAACAAGAACTCTCCAGAAGGCTGCAGGTCGGGCTCTGGATGTTTTGCTCTTTGGGTTTTATTTTCACAAATGCAAATTCAAAAACGAACGGATTTCTAATTTCCGTTTTCAAATTGAAAAAGCTGAATTGACATAGAAGGCGTTTTTCTTTTATCATGGTCAGAACGGGATTTCCTCAATTTAAGAAACGGGATCATTTTCATTTTCGACTTTTAGAAACACAAAATAAAATCACTAGAAAATAGAAATAGTTCATATTCTGCTCCCGGAAGTTACCTTTCAAAATAAGAGCGCAGATGAGGTCAGAGTGCGTGAGTGTCCATTTGTTTCTCTTTATGAAACAAGCACACGGAAGAGCGCTGAGAGGCCTCTGAAGGCTCACAGCCTCAGCAGACAGCCGAGAGCATGCATGGTGTCTGGAGGAGTACTCACGAAGTACACAGTACAAGTACT
Organism: Champsocephalus esox; assembly: GCA_036324585.1. Taxonomy (NCBI): domain Eukaryota; kingdom Metazoa; phylum Chordata; class Actinopteri; order Perciformes; family Channichthyidae; genus Champsocephalus; species Champsocephalus esox. Next base: position 1,516,671 of record CM070498.1, read on the forward strand.
TCATTTTATGTATTTCAAACGAGTACCGAGTCCAACAGTCCGTTGTATTAAGAACTTGTGTTAAAACATATTTATAGTGGTCGCCTGTGCACCCGGCCCTGCGGCTTCAGGGGACTCAGTGTGGTTTCAGCAAACCAGTGCTTTTGTTTTGCTGATGTCTCTCACCAACAACCCAACTCCTAACTCCTAACCCCTAAACCCTAAACCCTAACCCCTAACCCCTAACCCCTAACCCCAGTAAGGTCCCATTCCTCGATCTGTGTTATTCCTGCAGACATTAGTACATCAATAAATACTGTCCACGCGTCTCGTGCAGATTGCAACCTGCACACACACACACACACACTCTCACACACACACTCTCACTCACACACACCACACTCACTCACACACACACACACACACCACACACACACGCACTCACACGCAGCCTCTCACACACACACATCACACACACCACTCACTCACTCACACACACTCACGCACACACACACTCACTCACGCACGCACTCACTCACACACACACACACTCTCACTCACTCTCTCACCACACACACACACTCACACGCACACACCGGTCCGATATCAGAGCTTCATTGCTTTAATGTCAGCAGAGAAATGACCCGCGCACAGCTGCAGAAATACGCCTCATCTTCCCTTAAATAAACCCTTAAAGCGGCTCAGTCCCTTAAATAAACCCTTAGTACAAGTTGAACAGCAGAGGAGCTGGCTTTGAGTCCAACCTCCACCGCACGCGCTACACGAAGCTCCACGCGGCCGCCGTGTCCTCCACGTGTTCCCGTCAGAAGTGCCTCTCGCGCGTGTCCCAGATCTCAGACACGCAGCTCCTAAAGTCCACAAGTCTCCTGTTCACTCTTTCACACTTTGTCTCCTTGACTTCGGAAGCATTTAAATGCAACACTTTGTCTCTTGACTTCGGAAGCATTTAAATGCAACACTTTGTCTCTTGACTTCGGAAGCATTTCAATGCAACACTTTGTCTCTTGACTTCGGAAGCATTTAAATGCAACACTTTGTCTCTTGACTTCGGAAGCATTTAAATGCAACACTTTGTCTCTTTGACTTCGGAAGCATTTAAATGCAACACTTTGTCTCTTTGACTTCGGAAGCATTTAAATGCAACACTGTTTCTAATTTAACTCCTTAAATAATGCGCGTGATGCTTTATTTTTAATAGGACTGTTTCCCTCCACACTGTGTGGTATCTAATGTCTGTTGGACAGGAAGGACACACATCTCACATCCTGCTCGACTGAGGAGACCAGAGAGGCCGCTGACTAACGCGCGCGCAGTTATTACAGATATATTTGTATTTAGTGTATCTAGTATAGCCGGCACGTGCTCTGCTTCTCTGGGCTGCTCTGAGAGGAAGTGGCTTTGCAGGACACATGTCAAAGAGGTTTGAGCAGAGCTAGAAAGGCCCCTCCAGGAGAGCGCGTGCCGCTGCAGGTTGGATGCGCGCTGATGGGAACCAGGTGTGAGCACGTGGTTCCCATCAGGGCTCTCGAACCTGCTCACTTCCTGAATGATGCCCCTTCAAGTGAGAGGTGTAGCTGCCCTTGTTCCCGCGCGTCTGCGAGCATCCGGAGGGCCGTCTGAGCGACCTCACCTGCCGCTGCCGCTCAGGATGGCACGCGGCTTAACGGCCCGCTGCCCCGGTCACTGCGCGGTGTGCGCGAGGCACCAGCGGCACCTCTAACACGCGCGTTGCTGAATGAACTCCACGTGCTGTTATAATGATGGCTTCTGGTCATTCCAGTTCCCGCTTTTTAAAGACCTGTCCATCATTGAGACGCGCGAGCGCTTTCTGTGCGCGCTGTGGATTCCGTGGAAGCGGAACTCACGCAGCTCAAACTCAAAGATCTCTAATTGCTGCTGATGCGTTTTAATTACATCTGGAAATACAATTACATTTATTTCCTGTTTATAAATAAAATGATGTTAAAATCACTTTTGTTCTTCTGCCGCCGCCGGAGAACAGAGAGTGCGCGATGTGCGCGTGGAGCGCGAGCAGCAGCAAATACTGGTGCGTTCCTTACAATTAAACATCCGTTAGATCCCCGCTAACCGGCCCTGACGGAGCCCGGGGAACACGCGCGCGTTTCGGCCGCGTCTCCGCGCGCCTCTCGCCGCGCCGAACACCGCGTCAGATTTAGGGATAAATCAGTGTTAGCGTTAATTCAGTTTGACTTTCTGGTGTGTACATGTTTGTAAGCGAGTCTCCGGGTGGTCCGCGGGCTGCTGGAGGAGCCCGACCCGCCGGAGAGGGGCTGCTGGAGGAGCCCGACCCGCCGGAGAGGGGCTGCTGGAGGAGCCCGACCCGCCGGAGAGGGGCTGCTGGAGGAGCCCGACCCGCCGGAGAGGGGCTGCTGGAGGAGCCCGACCCGCCGGAGAGGGGCTGCTGCAGGAGCCCGACCCGCCGGAGAGGGGCTGCTGGAGGAGCCCGACCCGCCGGAGAGGGGCTGCTGCAGGAGCCCTGGCTCTGAGGACATGGAGGCTCTGAGGACATGGAGGCTCTGAGGACATGGAGGCTCTGAGGACATGGAGGCTCTGAGGACATGGAGGCTCTGAGGACATGGAGGCTCTGAACTTTGATTATCTTTTTAAACCATTTAGTTTGATGTCTTCTCATTTCTCTGATCTAACTCAGGATACTTTCACTCTGCGCTGCTCTCGCGTTACGGAGGAGAGGAGAGGAGAGGAGGAGAGGAGAGGAGAGGAGGAGGAGGAGAGGAGGAGAGGAGAGAGAAAGGCTGCTTCAGTCGTTCCGTCCTCCAGGTAAAGGTTTATCCTGTTGCGAAATATTTAACAACTAAAGATGTTTCTAACTTCTGTGCGCGTGCACTTTCTCCTGCAGCGCGCACGCGGCACTGTGCGCTGCTCTCTCGTTACGGAGGAGGCGAGGAAAGTGTGTTTCAGAGCCTCCGTGCTCCAGATAAAGGCTTGTCCTCGAGCTGTGAAATCTAACATGTACCTACAGATGTGTGGAACTCGTGTGCAGCGTGCCCTGCAGCGCGCACACCCAGAGCTTAGCGTGCGTGAGCCCGGAGGAGACGAGAGCAAGTGCAGAGTGCTTTCTCGGATATCTGTACCTCTGCGCCGCTGTGTTGGCGTCCAGGATCCCCGCGCCCTGCATCCAGGACCGGACCGGGGTCATGCCGGTGGGGAGCGGCTCCTCCTTCATGGTCAGGGCCCCCCGGGGGAGGCTGTCCTGGATGGAGAACATCAGGAACCTTCTGGACTCCTCGCCAGAAACAAGAAGAAGAAGAATAATCCTCCCTGCTGTAGCGGACACTCAAAGCCAAGAGGACCACCTGGATGGAGGAGGAGGAGGAGGAGGAGGAGGACTCCCGAAGCTCCGGGTCCTGGTCCAAAGAAGAGCCCGGGATCCCTGTGGGTTTCTCCGGGTGGTTTGTAGATCCAGTGTTCAGAGCAGTCCTTTAAAGCTGGAGTTAGAGGAGGAGACGAGAGGGGGTCTCCAGGGGAGGAGAGGCGAGGGTCAGCCGGGAGAGGAGAGCCTGGCGCCGGGAGAGAGCGAGAGGAGAGCCGGCGGAGGACGAGGAGGACTCCCAAAGTACCGGGTCCCGATCCAGAGCAGAGGATCAGAGGCAGAGCAGCCGAGCAGGAGGAATGGGAAGTGGGGTAAAAACAAGGCAGCTTCAAAAAGGGAGTGAAATGAAATGATGATCAAACGAGAGGGAGGGACGGGAGGCTGGGCGGGGGGTGGGAGAGAACGCGCATCCCCCTCCCTCCCCGGCTCTCTATGGCTCCCTCTGTCCCGGCGGAGAGCTCCTTCTCCCGGGCTCCGGAGCCGCGAGGTTCCCCCGGGACCTGGAGCCGAATAAGGGGCGTGGCCACGCCCAGAAAGGACATTGAGTTTGCATATCGGTCGCACCTCCGGCGTGTGATTGGTGGAAACAGCGCCGCGTCATCGCTGTTCTCCAAATAAGGGTTTCCGCGTGTTGGGACGCGACCAGAGGAGATGAGAGGAGAGTGTGTGACACCTGACCCCCCGGGGTGGCATGTGGCCTTCTGTCGTGGTGCAGAGGAGCCGTCATGAAACCTGTCTCATCCACACACTGGTTTCATCACCGTGAACTCTGAATCTGGAGTCCTCCCTCCTTCCTTCCTTCGCACACTCTGGAGTCCTCCCTCCTTCCTTCACACACTGGAGTCCTCCCTCCTCCTTCCTTCACACACTCTGGAGTCCTCCCTCCTTCCTTCACACACTGGAGTCCTCCCTCCCTCCTTCCTTCGCACACTCTGGAGTCCTCCCCTCCTTCCTTCACACACTCTGAGTCCTCCCTCCTTCCTTCAGATTTGGGGGATTAACGGTTTCATGTGGAATAATCTCCCCCTGTCATCCCGGGCTGACACAAGCGGCGCACACACACACACACACACACACACACACACACACACACACACACACACACACACACACACACACACACACACACCACACACACACACACACACACACACACACACACACACACACACACACACACCTCGCATCAGCAACACAATAAGGTCCAGGAACACCGAGTCTCTGGTCATCATTCGTTTAGCCCTAACCCTTCCTCCAGGAGGAGGAGGATGAGGAGGAGAGGAGAGACGAGAGGAGGAGGAGAGGAGGACGAGAGGACGAGAGGAGGAGGAGGAGAGAGGACGAGAGGACGAGAGGAGGAGAGGAGGAGGAGGAGAGGAAGAGAGGAGGAGGAGAGGAGAGGACGAGAGGAGGAGAGGAGGAGGAGAGGACGAGAGGAGGAGGAGAGGACGAGAGGAGGAGGAGAGGAGGAGAGGACGAGAGGAGGAGGAGAGGACGAGAGGAGGAGAGGAGGAGGAGAGGACGAGAGGAGGAGGAGGAGGAGGAGAGGAAGAGAGGAGGAGGAGAGGAAGAGAGGAGGAGGAGAGGACGAGGAGAGGAAGAGAGGAGGAGGAGAGGAGGAGGAGGAAACATGTTTGCATTTAGGTTTATCTCAAATTTAAATCACATTAGGAGGAGGAGAGGAGGAGGAGACGAGATGAGGAGGAGGAGGATGAGGAGGAGGAGAGGAGGAGGAGGAGAGGAGGAGGAGGAGGAGAGGAGGAGGAGGAGGAGAGGAGGAGGAGGAGGAGGAGAGAGGAGGAAACATGTTTGCATTTAGGTTTATCTCAAATTTAAATCACATTAGGAGGAGGAGAGGAGGAGGAGGACGAGATGAGGAGGAAGGAGGAGATGAGGAGGAGGAGAGAGGAGGAGGAGGAGAGGAGGAGGAGGAGAGGAGGAGGAGGACGAGATGAGGAGGAAGGAGGTGAGGAGGAGAGGAGGAGGAGGGAGGAGAGGAGGAGGAGGACGAGATGAGGAGGAAGGAGGGAGGAGGAGGAGAGGAGGAAGAGAGGAGGAGGAGGAGAGGAGGAGGAGGAGAGGAGGAGGAGGAGGAGGAGGAGGAGGAGGAGGAGCAGAGGAGAGGAGGAGGAGGAGGAGAGGAGGAGGAGGAGGAGGAGAGGAGGAGAGGAGGAGAGAGGAGGAGAGGAGGAGCAGGAGATGAGGAGGAGGGAGAGGAGGAGCGAGGAGAGGAGGAGGAGGAGGGAGAGGAGGGAGGAGAGGGAGAGGAGGGAGGAGGAGAGGAGAGGAGGGAGAGAGGAGAGGAGAGAGGAGAGGAGGGGAGGAGGAGAGGAGGAGATGAGGAGGAGGAGAGGAGGAGGAGGAGGAGAGGAGAGGAGAGAGGAGGAGGAGGGAGCAGGAGAGGAGGAGGAGGAGGGAGAGGAGGAGGAGAGAGAGGAGGAGGAGAGGAGGAGAGGGAGGAGAGGAGAGAGGAGGAGGAGAGGAGGAGAGGAGAGGGAGAGGAGGGAGAGAGGAGGAGAGGAGAGGGAGGAGAGGGGAGAGGAGGAGAGGAGGAGAGGAGGAGAGGAGGAGGAGAGGAGGGGAGGAGAGGAGAGAGGAGGAGGAGAGGAGGAGAGGAGGAGAGGAGGAGGAGGAGGAGAGGAGGAGGAGGAGGGAGGGGAGAGGAGGAGGAGGGGAGGAGGAGGAGAGGAGGAGCAGGAGAGAGGAGGAGCAGGAGAGGAGGAGGAGGGAGGAGGAGGAGGAGGAGGGAGGAGAGGAGGAGGAGAGGAGGAGGAGGGAGGAGGAGAGGAGGGAGGAGGAGGAGAGGAGGAGGAGGAG
>CM070498.1:1523339-1544183 GCA_036324585.1 Champsocephalus esox
GCTGATATTAGGGATGCACGATAATTATCGGCCCGATAATTATCGGCCCGATATTAGGAATTATGACGTCATCCCGATAAACCGATAACAGTATTAATAGCACCGATAATATACAATATATTTTTTGGGTAAATCCTGCGGTGTGGGTGGGTTGGGATGAGGGGCGCTTGTTTTTCACTCGGCTCCTCCCGTGTTGCCAGTACTGTGGTGTTAGTGGTTTAGGAAGAGGGGAGTTCTTCACAAATCCAGCGCTCCCTAATACTTCAACCTGATCAGTCACCTGAAACATCGCCATCGCTACGATGGTGTGTTAAAAGCGTACGAAGACAATAATACAATACAGTGTGTGTGTGTGTGTGTGTGTGTGTGTGTGTGTGTGTGTGTGTGTGTGTGTGTGTCTGCGCGCGCGCGTTGGAGCTATGTGCAACTCAAGGCATATGCTCGAACCGGAGCTGCCTGGACGCTGCAATCATGTTGCTGAGTGTGCTGACTTCTCCTACAATGTCCCGCTGTCTGCTTCCTGCATCAAGTCAAGTGCTCGGCGCAGTTGTGTGGATAGAGCGCTCCCCTGTTTTCATTTAAACAGCTCCTTATATCCGTTAGCGCAGCTAGCTAGCACCAGATGCTAACAACAACAATGCACTAAGGTCTCTCTCTCGCTCGCTCGGACCACACGTACACACACCCTCCCGGTCCTCCAGATGGCCAGTCGGTGCCTGCCGGTGAGCGTGGAAGTGTGGTCTGCCACAAGCGGGCGGCAGGAGCGGGGCTGTCAGCATCAGCTTGTAGATGGTATTTTAAACTCGATGCTCTGAAGCTACGGGGCGGCCGAGGGAAAAAAATACACATGCGTTAATCGCGTTAAAATAATTAGTGGCGTAATTTTAATTTTTGTTATCGGTATCGGTATCGGTCTTGAGAAGCAGGAAGTTATCGGTATCGGTATCGGTTTCAAAAAAACAATATCGTGCATCCCTAGCATATATTCCTATATGTATGGAAAAGCTACCTCGGGCAAAGGTCAGGTCATATCGAACTATCACACCTTTTCCGTTTAGGTTCAGAAATCGTGTATGGGTGACCAGAAAGGGGCGAAGTCCAGAGAAGGGTTAGCTTAAAACTAAATCAGAAGGTTTGGATACAGTGAAGTCAGTCTCTGGGAACTAGTTTCACTCCAGAAGAGAGGACTCACCCGAGCAACTGAGTTTAGAATCCAGATAGGAATATGACTGCGGCCTTAACCCATCCACTGTTGAAGCTATCGGTCTCATCACAGGACATGTTTTGCACACACCCGTGGCAGTTAATGTGCTTTCTTCCACAGGATGGCTTTTTGTGGGATCTTCCCGCAACAATCTAGAATTTGTCTTGGTAAATTCGGTGCCAAGGGATATTTTATAGAGCAAAAGAGGGACTTTAAGTCTGAGTAACAAGCAATAGCTCAAATGCAGAGGATTTAGCAGAAGAACTGTTAGAATCGTTGGTGAATTATGCAAAGAAAGATGGCAAGAGGAAACTCTGTCTGTTAGCATATGGATCGTTGGAGCTTGAATGGAGAATACCTCAGTATCAAAGAGGAAATGGGGAATAACCTTTGTGTTATTTTTCTCATTGTTTTTTAATTTTACACTATTAGTTTTCTTTTCAGTTACTTTAATCGTTATATGCCTACACCCTACAACAGTGTTCATTCAAATTAGATATTTGAGCACATCTTCCTCCTTCTTTGTTGCTGGTTTCCACACAGCATGGAGGTGCAGGGCTGTCAGGTCGTTAAACTGATACGAGTACGTTATGGCCCAGTGCTTGAGAAAACCCTTGGGGGAGTTTTAAACTGAAAACAACTTTTTATGAATCAGAGAAATGATTTAAACTTGATCTTAGCGATATTGTTGAGATGAATACCTCAGCAATCTACCAAGAGGATTTGAACCTGCCTAGCGGGACAACTTCAGTCACAGTGCCTCAAGTGAAGCCAAGTCCTGGACCCAGGAAACCTGTGCAGCCTGGAGCCAGCGGCTGAGTCTCCTGTACCCTGCCAGTGGAGGATGATGTTTCTTCCAGCTCTGAGGGACAGGCTGCATCTCTACCCGCTGAGCCACTCCGATCGCAGTGGATTTCCCAAAAAGGGACGAGTGCTTGAGAAAACCCTTGGGGGAGTTTTAAACTGAAAACAACTTGGAGAAAGGAGACGTTTGTTTGGGAAAATAAATATGGTCACTTTGGAGAGAAACTGTTCTTGGCTTTGTTTTGTTCACAGTAGTAATGCTCATGTCCTCTGCTCACTACTAGTCTCTCTTCACCACCAGGTGTGCAAAAGCTACAGGTACATTTAATATATATATATATTATATTATTATCGGTATCGGTCTTGAGAAGCAGGAAGTTATCGTATCGGTTTCAAAACCCCAATATGGTGCATCCCTAGTTAATATCACTCTATACCCACAACACGCTCCAGAGCCTATCTGTTGTCAAACTGAAATGGCCCCACGTCCTCTCCAGTGGACAGACTGGAACGTTTGAAAATAAGTCTAGATTGCAAGATGTTTGTTTAACCCTCAATGGGAAATCACAAAAAAAGGAAGTTGGAAGACGCTTCTTGTCCTCGGGTCCCACGAGGACACATTATTATAAATATTACTCTCAATATTTCCACATGTTTATATCTTTATACTTTATTCATCTTTCATTCCTTTCTTTCAATACTCCGCTGGTCATGTGACGAGGAACAACCAGCAGAGATCTATTTCCGGTGCTCCGTTCACTTCAGGAAATATGTCCGAGAACACACACACACACACGCACACACACACACACTCAAACACACACACACGCACACACACACACACGCACATACACACACGCACACAAGCACACACACAAGCACACACACAGGCACACAAGCACACACACAGACAAACACACACAGGCACACAAGCACACACACAGACAAACACACACAGGCACACACACACACACACACACACACACACACTCAAACACACACACACACACACAAACACACAAAAACACACACACACAAGCGCACAGACACACACACACGCACACAAGCACACACTCAAACACACGCACACACACACGCAGACACACACGCACACAAGCGCACACACACACACGGACACACAACACACACAGGCACACTCACACACGCACACACACGCACCCACGCAGGTGTCAAACTCAAGCCCCAGGGGCCAGATCCGGCCCGCGACTTCACTTAATGCGGCCCCACAAGAGCTCTGAAAGAATATGATACGTTTCTTATACGGTTAAACGCCGATTTACAGAAGAACGTTGCCCATAAACTACATGTCCCACAATGCATCTCAAATGTGAATTTCTTTCAGAATTTGACTTTTAAACAAATAATAATGTTGTGACATTCTCACTGAAGAGACTTCCAATGATTTGCCCTAGACTTCTGCTTTCAGACGTAGTTAATTATGAACTAACCCTTACCCTATCCAGGGATCACCAACTACATTGGTCCAAGGGCCAACCTTTATCCAATAGACACTTTCGCGGGCCAGCAATTTTTATATTGCCCAGAATTGTGAAGGGCGGTAGTTGTTGATGTTCCGATGGTCACCTGACTTGAAAATGGGGGTTACAATTGCAGTCTTCCATGCACTTGGGAATGTCCCATGTAATACAGATGAATTGATGATTTGGGTAAGAGGGCAGACGAGGTCATCTTGCAGTGATTTATGTGATGAAGGCGTGTGAGGGTTTCTGCCACAGAGTCAGAGAGTGAAGGCCGGAGTCTGGACATGTTTCTGAGGTAGAAAGCAGATTTGATGTGCACCTGGAAGGAGAGGGTGGTGTCCAGGATGACTCCCAGGTGGCGGACTTCAGTGGACGGAGAGATGGAGCAGCCGTCAATGGAGGGGAGCAGGTCTCCAAGAGGAGCAGATCAGAACCATGAGCTCTGTTTTATTGCTGTTCAGTTTGAGCAGGTAAGATGACATCCAGTTGTCTATGTCTCGTAGGCAGCTGACAGGTGATTGAGGCGGAGCCGAGTGGACGTGTTGGTGCAGAGATAGAGCTGTGTGTCATCTGAGTGAAAGCTGAGACCGTGGTGGCGGATGGTTTGACTAAGTGGGAGCATGTAAATGGTGAAGAGGAGGGGTCCAAGCACAGAGCCTTGAGGTACACCTTGGTTGAATGGGTCCGATGGGGAACTGCAGTCACTGATGGTGACAAAGTGTTTCCGGTTGGAGAGGTCGGACTCGAACCGGGCAATAGCTGTGTCCCTGAGGCCGAGGTGGTCAGACAGGAGGCTGAGGAGGATGGTGAGGGATCTGGTATCAGAGGCTGCAGAGACGTCCAGGAGGATGAGAATGCTGATGAGGCCGGAATCAGAAGCGATGAGGTCGTTTGTGATTTTAATGAGGGCAGTCCCAGTGCTGTGGTGGGGTCTGAAGCCGGACTGAAGGGGTTCATAGAGCTCATGGTTGGGCATGCGATGTCCCTCCGGTGTGCTGCTCAGCCGGTTAACGATGGCCCTCCTTAATCGTAGTTGTATCGAGAGGACGCCGGAAGGCTGTAGACAGCAGACACACAGCGCACTCCTCCTCCGGCCAGCCACACGCCGCCGCGGTGCATTCAAAGATGTCAAGGTTAGCCTACGGGTCGTCGTCTACCGTCATCTTTAGGAGCCCTGCTCTGCTGGAGCTGGAGCGTGGTGGTGCTCTCCTGCATAGCTGCGAGACGCTGGAGAGTCTGAAAGGACGGAAGGTGAGGGCGAATGGGGTAATAAAGGAAGTCTATTTCAAATACTGAGGGGTTCAACTAAAAACAACACTGTGCCGTCCTCTATTTCTGGAGGCTTCAGCGACAGAGACGGTCCTCCTCTCAGGATCCAGCCCACTGCAAGAGCCCAGAACCAGGGTGCTTTTATTCAGTGACTCATTACCTGATTCTGATCAGCTGTCTGGTCACCGGCTGAACCACTCCCCTCACTCCAGCAGCCGGCGCTCTAACCACACCCTGCTGCCACACAGGTGTATGTTGTGTCTCTACTTTAAAGAGTCCTCTCCTGCTGATGTTCAGGTGTATATCAGTATGTAGTGTCTCTACTTTAAAGAGTCCTCTCCTGCTGATGTTCAGGTGTATATCAGTATGTAGTATCTCTACTTTAAAGAGTCCTCTCCTGCTGATGTTCAGGTGTATATCAGTATGTAGTGTCTCTACTTTAAAGAGTCCTCTCCTGCTGATGTTCAGGTGTAGATCAGTATGTAGTGTCTCTACTTTAAAGAGTCCTCTCCTGCTGATGTTCAGGTGTATATCAGTATGTAGTGTCTCTACTTTAAAGAGTCCTCTCCTGCTGATGCTCAGGTGTATATCAGTATGTAGTGTCTCTACTTTAAAGAGTCCTCTCCTGTTGATGTTCAGGTGTATATCAGTGTGTAGTGTCTCTACTTTAAAGAGTCCTCTCCTGCTGATGTTCAGGTGTATATCAGTGTGTAGTGTCTCTACTTTAAAGAGTCCTCTCCTGCTGTCTGTGAGAGTGTGTGTACCCCTAACCCAATCACACAAAGCAGCACACGAGAGAAAATCTGCAATTTGTTCAACTTTATTGAGAAACTCCACGAGGAGCTCTGAGCGACCCGTCAGCCGCTGAGAGCCTCGCGTTTCATCTTCAGTGCAAAAAGAGGAGAGCAGTGTCGATGAGCCAACGGCTCTCTCGTCTAAAAACAACTACGCTGAGGTTTCTCTTCATCTCAGCAGACACGAACCGATCACTGACATGCACACACGACGGGTCGGTTAGTCGCTCTCTTCGCTGCGCTGCGCTTTTATTCTTGCAGTACTCACCCCTTCACCTGCTTTATTTATTTACTTTACTTTGAAAAGCAGAGGGAAAAGAAAACGATAACATCTGATATTTTTAAAAGCAATTTTAGGGTTTAAAAAAAAAGGAGATAATGAACAAATTGCTGTTATTGGCTGATGAGAGGGAGGGGGCGTGGCCACATGAGAAAACCCCAAAAGTGTATTTCAGCAGTGAGAGGAGGAGGAGGAGGAGGAGGAGGGTCACATGGCGTATTTCTGGGTCCAGTCCTGAGCCGTCTTGTTGTACCTGCAGGGGAGAAATGTTCAGGTGAGATCAGCTGTTAGCGGCAGATCAGGGACGATGCCATGCTTGCAAACACAACACACACTCTGTCCCATCCATTTTATGTTCGTCTCCATTTTATATTCAAAATGCTACAAACTGCAGCCAAGTTCAACCTCAGAAGCTGCCAGAAGAAATGAAACAACGTAAAAAATAAATGGGGCGAAGCCTGCGAGCTAGTTCAGGCAGTCAACTGGAGCACCAATGATACATGAACACGTGACGCGCCTCGTCCCTCTAACAACCAACCAAACGCATTCTCCTAAACATGCCTCTCTATTTGAGCTGCCAGGTCTTCCTCTGCCTCGCTACGCCACCTTCACTTGCCGCCGCCGCCTTCACTTGCCGCCGCCGCCTTCACTTGCCGCCACCGCCACTTGCCGCCTTCACTTGCCGCCGCCGCCGCCTTCACTTGCCGCCGCCTTCACTTGCCGCCGCCGCCGCCTTCACTTGCCTCGCTCCTGCCGCCGCTACTGCCGCCACGCTACTGCGCTACTGCCGCCGCCTCGCTACTGCCGCCGCCGCGCTACTGCCGCCGCCGCGCTACTGCCGCCGCCGCCGCCTCGCTACTGCCGCCGCCGCGCTACTGCCTCGCTACTGCCTCGCTACTGCCGCCGCCGCCTCGCTACTGCCGCCTCGCTACTGCCGCCTCGCTACTGCCGCCTCGCTACATCATCTGAAACCTCTGAAGTTGTGTTTGAAGGCCCTGACTTGGTTCTGTGCTTCTGAGAGGCTCTGGGAACCTGCAGGGGAGAAGATGAGCCGCCCGGACTCTGTTTCCGGAGCCATGCTTTGCTTCAAAACGTGCTTCAAGTCCACAACCCCAGCGTGGGAGCTTCCGGCGCTTACCCTCACAGCATGGCATACGTGTCTGTCCACTCCCTGGCGAGCCTCTCATACCTGAGACAGACACTCGCGTCACAAAGGACGCTACGTTGATGCGTTGCTACTTCAGGGAGGCTCTGGTTTTGGAGTCCAAACTAAGGGCGTCTGTGTGGACATGTTAACACCGTTAGTTGTGATTATAACGCACTCACTTTACGGGGTCTGTTTTGTAGATGCGGGCGATCTCTGGCACTAGCGGGTCGTCGGGGTTCGGGTCACATAACAGAGAACAAATGGACAAAAGGACTGCGGAGAGAAACACACAATCAATACGTTACAGGTATTTGTCACAACTGCACATTGTTGTTGACGTCAGGTTGTTGTTGACGTCAAGTTGTTGTTGGCGTCAGGTTGTTGTTGGCGTCAGGTTGTTGTTGGCGTCAGGTTGTTGTTGGCGTCAGGTTGTTGTTGGCGTCAGGTTGTTGTTGGCGTCAGGTTGTTGTTGGCGTCAGGTTGTTGTTGACGTCAGGTTGTTGTTGACGTCAGGTTGTTGTTGACGTCAGGTTGTTGTTGACGTCTTGTTGTTGTTGGCGTCAGGTTGTTGTTGTTGTTGGCGTCAGGTTGTTGTTGTTGTTGGCGTCAGGTTGTTGTTGGCGTCAGGTTGTTGTTGTTGTTGGCGTCAGGTTGTTGTTGTTGTTGGCGTCAGGTTGTTGTTGTTGTTGGCGTCAGGTTGTTGTTGGCGTCAGGTTGTTGTTGTTGTTGGCGTCAGGTTGTTGTTGGCGTCAGGTTGTTGTTGGCGTCAGGTTGTTGTTGGCGTCAGGTTGTTGTTGTTGTTGGCGTCAGGTTGTTGTTGTTGTTGGCGTCAGGTTGTTGTTGTTGTTGGCGTCAGGTTGTTGTTGGCGTCAGGTTGTTGTTGGCGTCAGGTTGTTGTTGGCGTCAGGTTGTTGTTGGCGTCAGGTTGTTGTTGGCGTCAGGTTGTTGTTGGCGTCAGGTTGTTGTTGGCGTCAGGTTGTTGTTGACGTCAGGTTGTTGTTGACGTCAGGTTGTTGTTGACGTCAGGTTGTTGTTTGCGTCAGGTTGTTGTTGACGTCAGGTTGTTGTTGACGTCAGGTTGTTGTTGACGTCAGGTTGTTGTTGACGTCAGGTTGTTGTTGACGTCAGGAGACATCTTGTTTACGTCAGGTTGTTGTTGACGTCAGGAGAAATCTTGTTTACGTCAGGTTGTTGTTTACGTCAGGTTGTTGTTTGCGTCAGGTTGTTGTTTGCGTCAGGTTGTTGTTGACGTCAGGAGACATCTTGTTGACGTCAGGTTGTTGTTGGCGTCAGGTTGTTGTTGGCGTCAGGTTGTTGTTGGCGTCAGGTTGTTGTTGGCGTCAGGTTGTTGTTGGCGTCAGGTTGTTGTTGGCGTCAGGTTGTTGTTTACGTCAGGTTGTTGTTGGCGTCAGGTTGTTGTTTACGTCAGGTTGTTGTTTACGTCAGGTTGTTGTTTACGTCAGGAGACATCTTGTTTACGTCAGGTTGTTGTTGACGTCAGGTTGTTGTTGTTGACGTCAGGTTGTTGTTGTTGACGTCAGGTTGTTGTTGTTGACGTCAGGTTGTTGTTGTTGACGTCAGGTTGTTGTTGACGTCATGTTGTTGTTGACGTCAGGTTGTTGTTGACGTCAGGTTGTTGTTGACGTCAGGAGACATCTTGTTTACGTCAGGTTGTTGTTTACGTCAGGTTGTTGTTGACGTCAGGTTGTTGTTGACGTCAGGTTGTTGTTTACGTCAGGAGACATCTTGTTTACGTCAGGTTGTTGTTTACGCCAGGTTGTTGTTTACGTCAGGTTGTTGTTTACGTCAGGAGACATCTTGTTTACGTCAGGTTGTTGTTGACGTCAGGTTGTTGTTGACGTCAGGTTGTTGTTTACGTCAGGTTGTTGTTTACGTCAGGTTGTTGTTGACGTCAGGTTGTTGTTGACGTCAGGAGACATCTTGTTTACGTCAGGTTGTTGTTGTTGACGTCAGGTTGTTGTTGACGTCAGGTTGTTGTTGACGTCAGGTTGTTGTTGACGTCAGGTTGTTGTTGACGTCAGGTTGTTGTTGACGTCAGGTTGTTGTTGACGTCAGGTTGTTGTTTACGCCAGGTTATTGTTTACGCCAGGTTGTTGTTTACGTCAGGAGACATCTTGTTTACGTCAGGTTGTTGTTTACGTCAGGAGACATCTTGTTTACGTCAGGTTGTTGTTGACGTCAGGTTGTTGTTGACGTCAGGTTGTTGTTGTTGACGTCAGGTTGTTGTTGTTGACGTCAGGTTGTTGTTGTTGACGTCAGGTGGTTGTTGTTGACGTCAGGTGGTTGTTGTTGACGTCAGGTGGTTGTTGTTGACGTCAGGTTGTTGTTGTTGACGTCAGGTTGTTGTTTACGTCAGGAGACATCTTGTTTACGTCAGGTTGTTGTTTACGTCAGGTTGTTGTTTACGCCAGGTTGTTGTTTACGCCAGGTTGTTGTTTACGCCAGGTTGTTGTTTACGTCAGGAGACATCTTGTTTACGTCAGGTTGTTGACGTCATGTTGTTGTTTACGTCAGGTTGTTGTTTACGTCAGGTTGTTTTTGACGTCAGGTTGTTGTTTACGTCAGGTTGTTGTTTACGTCAGGTTGTTGTTTACGCCAGGTTGTTGTTTACGTCAGGTTGTTGTTTACGTCAGGAGACATCTTGTTTACGTCAGGTTGTTGTTGACGTCAGGTTGTTGTTGACGTCAGGTTGTTGTTTACGTCAGGTTGTTGTTGACGTCAGGTTGTTGTTGACGTCAGGTTGTTGTTGACGTCAGGAGACATCTTGTTTACGTCAGGTTGTTGTTGACGTCAGGTTGTTGTTGACGTCAGGTTGTTGTTGACGTCAGGTTGTTGTTGTTGACGTCAGGTTGTTGTTGTTGACGTCAGGTGGTTGTTGTTGACGTCAGGTGGTTGTTGTTGACGTCAGGTGGTTGTTGTTGACGTCAGGTGGTTGTTGTTGACGTCAGGTGGTTGTTGTTGACGTCAGGTTGTTGTTGTTGACGTCAGGTTGTTGTTTACGTCAGGAGACATCTTGTTTACGTCAGGTTGTTGTTTACGTCAGGTTGTTGTTTACGCCAGGTTGTTGTTTACGCCAGGTTGTTGTTTACGCCAGGTTGTTGTTTACGCCAGGTTGTTGTTTACGTCAGGAGACATCTTGTTTACGTCAGGTTGTTGTTGACGTCATGTTGTTGTTTACGTCAGGTTGTTGTTTACGTCAGGTTGTTGTTTACGTCAGGTTGTTGTTGACGTCAGGTTGTTGTTGACGTCAGGAGACATCTTGTTTACGTCAGGTTGTTGTTGACGTCAGGTTGTTGTTGACGTCAGGAGACATCTTGTTTACGTCAGGTTGTTGTTTACGTCAAGTTGTTGTTTACGTCAAGTTGTTGTTTACGTCAGGAGACATCTTGTTTACGTCAGGTTGTTGTTTACGTCAGGTTGTTGTTTACGTCAGGAGACATCTTGTTTACGTCAGGTTGTTGTTGACGTCAGGTTGTTGTTGACGTCAGGAGACATCTTGTTTACGTCAGGTTGTTGTTTACGTCAGGAGACATCTTGTTTACGTCAGGTTGTTGTTTACGTCAGGTTGTTGTTTACGTCAGGAGACATCTTGTTTACGTCAGGTTGTTGTTGACGTCAGGTTGTTGTTGACGTCAGGTTGTTGTTGACGTCAGGAGACATCTTGTTTACGTCAGGTTGTTGTTTACGTCAAGTTGTTGTTTACGTCAGGTTGTTGTTTACGTCAGGTTGTTGTTGACGACAGGAGACATCTTGTTTACGTCAGGTTGTTGTTGACGTCAGGTTGTTGTTGACGTCAGGAGACATCTTGTTTACGTCAGGTTGTTGTTGACGTCAGGTTGTTGTTGACGTCAGGTTGTTGTTGACGTCAGGTTGTTGTTGACGTCAGGTTGTTGTTGACGACAGGAGACATATTGTTTACGTCAGGTTGTTGTTGACGTCAGGTTGTTGTTGACGTCAGGTTGTTGTTGACGTCAGGTTGTTGTTGACGTCAGGTTGTTGTTTACGTCAGGTTGTTGTTGACGTCAGGTTGTTGTTGACGTCAGGTTGTTGTTGACGACAGGAGACATCTTGTTTACGTCAGGTTGTTGTTGACGTCAGGTTGTTGTTGACGTCAGGTTGTTGTTGACGTCAGGTTGTTGTTTACGTCAGGTTGTTGTTTACGTCAGGAGACATCTTGTTGACGTCAGGTTGTTGTTTACGTCAGGTTGTTGTTGACGTGAGGTTGTTGTTTACGTCAGGTTGTTGTTTACGTCAGGTTGTTGTTTACGTCAGGTTGTTGTTTACGTCAGGTTGTTGTTGACGTCAGGAGACATCTTGTTTACGTCAGGTTGTTGTTTACGTCAGGTTGTTGTTTACGTCAGGTTGTTGTTGTCACGTTGTTGTTGACGTCACGTTGTTGTTGACGTCAGGAGACATCTTGTTGACGTCAGGTTGTTGTTGACGTCAGGTTGTTGTTGACGTCAGGTTGTTGTTGACGTCAGGAGACATCTTGTTTACGTCAGGTTGTTGTTTACGTCAGGTTGTTGTTTACGTCAGGTTGTTGTTGACGTCAGGAGACATCTTGTTTACGTCAGGTTGTTGTTGACGTCAGGTTGTTGTTGACGTCAGGTTGTTGTTGACGTCAGGTTGTTGTTGACGTCAGGAGACATCTTGTTGACGTCAGGAGACATCTTGTTGACGTCAGGTTGTTGTTTGCGTCAGGTTGTTGTTGACGTCAGGAGACATCTTGTTGACGTCAGGTTGTTGTTGGCGTCAGGTTGTTGTTGGCGTCAGGTTGTTGTTGACGTCAGGAGACATCTTGTTTACGTCAGGTTGTTGTTGACGTCAGGAGACATCTTGTTTACGTCAGGTTGTTGTTGACGTCAGGAGACATCTTGTTTACGTCAGGTTGTTGTTGACGTCAGGAGACATCTTGTTTACGTCAGGTTGTTGTTTGCGTCAGGTTGTTGTTGACGTCAGGTTGTTGTTGACGTCAGGTTGTTGTTGACGTCAGGTTGTTGTTTGCGTCAGGTTGTTGTTTACGTCAGGTTGTTGTTGACGTCAGGAGACATCTTGTTTACGTCAGGTTGTTGTTTACGTCAGGTTGTTGTTTGCGTCAGGTTGTTGTTTGCGTCAGGTTGTTGTTTGCGTCAGGTTGTTGTTGACGTCAGGAGACATCTTGTTGACGTCAGGTTTTTGTTGGCGTCAGGTTGTTGTTGGCGTCAGGTTGTTGTTGGCGTCAGGTTGTTGTTGGCGTCAGGTTGTTGTTTACCTCAGGTTGTTGTTTACGTCAGGTTGTTGTTGATGTCAGGAGACATCTTGTTTACGTCAGGTTGTTGTTGTTGACGTCAGGTTGTTGTTGACGTCAGGTTGTTGTTGTTGACGTCAGGTTGTTGTTGACGTCAGGTTGTTGTTGTTGACGTCAGGTTGTTGTTGTTGACGTCAGGTTGTTGTTGTTGACGTCAGGTTGTTGTTGTTGACGTCAGGTTGTTGTTGTTGACGTCAGGTTGTTGTTGACGTCAGGTTGTTGTTTGCGTCAGGTTGTTGTTGACGTCAGGTTGTTGTTGGCGTCAGGTTGTTGTTGGCGTCAGGTTGTTGTTGGCGTCAGGTTGTTGTTGGCGTCAGGTTGTTGTTGGCATCAGGTTGTTGTTGACGTCAGGTTGTTGTTGACGTCAGGTTGTTGTTGACGTCAGGTTGTTGTTGACGTCAGGTTGTTGTTGACTGAGTGCTGGGTCTGAGCTCACCTTTAGAGATAGTTAATGCCGGAGACCACTGCGACCTCAGTATATCCAGGCAGATGCTGCCGTTACTGTTAATATTTGGGTGGTAAATTCTTGTAGTGAAGGCGACCTGAAGGAGAGAGGAGAAGCACACAGCAGCTCAGACCAGGGAGAAGCCTCGACGTAACCACGGTTACCGCCTCAGTCGCTGAGATCAGAGGCCCTGGTGAACCCGGACTGGAGAGCACAAAGACACGGCACGTCGGCAGAAACTCAATGAGCAGAAACAAACCCGTTGACTGAAGATAATAAATCTATCCGGGGAGGAAACGGTCGATAAATGAAAGTCGCCTTTTCGACGTGTTACTTTGACATGTGTTCATTAAATGGCTCCGTGTGCACCCCTTGGCTCGTCCCTGCACACACCGGTTATTTAAACCAGAAATATCGCTCATTATGAAAGCGATTGTAGTTTCTTTTCTATAAACTACATTATTATTTACTGGAGTCCTGCGGAAGCTGTTTATTTTGGATCGTGTCAAAACAACAACAACAACAACTCTATAAAGGCTTTAAAACGCAACAATTCTCAGATGCTCTTTGCGTATCGAGTGTTTGGCTTTTTGACAAGAAAAATACTTTCTGTAATAAAAGTGGTGGATTCACAAAACAAAGAAAGACATTTGCAGGAAAACCACTGGATGGAAACCACTGGATGGAAACCCACTGGATGGAAACCAACGGATGGAAACCACTGGATGGAAACCACTGGATGGAAACCAACGGATGGAAACCCACTGGATGGAAACCAACGGATGGAAACCCACTGGATGGAAACCAACGGATGGAAACCAACGGATGGAAACCACTGGATGGAAACCAACGGATGGAAACCAACGGATGGAAACCAACGGATGGAAACCAACGGATGGAAACCAACGGATGGAAACCACTGGATGGAAACCACTGGATGGAAACCCACTGGATGGAAACCACTGGATGGAAACCCACTGGATGGAAACCCACTGGATGGAAACCACTGGATGGAAACCCACTGGATGGAAACCACTGGATGGAAACCACTGGATGGAAACCCACTGGATGGAAACCACTGGATGGAAACCAACGGATGGAAACCACTGGATGGAAACCACTGGATGGAAACCAACGGATGGAAACCAACGGATGGAAACCACTGGATGGAAACCCACTGGATGGAAACCACTGGATGGAAACCAACGGATGGAAACCACTGGATGGAAACCACTGGATGGAAACCCACTGGATGGAAACCACTGGATGGAAACCACTGGATGGAAACCAACGGATGGAAACCAACGGATGGAAACCCACTGGATGGAAACCAACGGATGGAAACCAACGGATGGAAACCACTGGATGGAAACCAACGGATGGAAACCCACTGGATGGAAACCCACTGGATGGAAACCACTGGATGGAAACCACTGGATGGAAACCACTTAAATATTCTTCTGCTGCGTTCACACCGGACGGACGCGATGCGAATATTCGCTCTAATCGCTCGAGTTTCCCCGCGGCTGCCAGCTGTGTTTACTCGCATCATTCAAACAGGATGCGCTGGCAAGGGGCTACAACTACAACAAGATGAACATATTTGACCGTGATGTAATTGTAATACACGTTTCTAAATGATGCCGAAGGAACAACACACTGATACCGGTTAGTAAAACCATGAGTTCATGCTTTGAGTCTGCAGACAGAGAAATGCGTGTTTTCTGAATGGAGATCGGCTAAGCTAACGCAGTATATGCTCCGTCCGTCCACACTCACAGCAACGGCCTACAGACAGAAACAAAGCAGCGACTGTATTCTCCATGACACAGGCAGTCTGTGGTTTGGACTGGTTTCACTTCTGTCTAGTTTCTGAACAGATATGAGGAGCTGTGAGCTCTGAGTGCTATTTAATATCTTTAAGACCCTTTCCATACATTTTAAGACCTCATCGCAACTTCGAGTTCAAACCGGTTACATTGGTGACACACTTAACCTCACATTTCCTATATTGATTGGTTTAATGCAGCATGCTGCTTTGCTGCTTCTGTGCTCTTTCACTCCAGTAAAACTCAGAAACCAGTAGAAACCAGTATTTGACCAATAAACAAAACAATTGACAAAACTTTGAACTATGAAATATATGAAACGTTGGTGAGCTTCAGCGGGGTAATGCCATATAGGAGCTCCCTCACAAACACCCAGGGGTTCAATTGGGCTGGGGCTGTCCGGGGCTAAGCCCGGCTCATAGGACGATGCTCTGACGTCATCGCCCTCACACATTTGTCATATGTTTACAAAAAACTATATATGAGACTTTTCTCGTTCTTAATATAGACTATATTTAGGGTCGATATGTGTCCTTACTTTAAAATAGCAGATCTCTGTGACCGGATATAGTTTGGCTTAGACCCCGGCCCCACGAGCACGCATACAGTAAAACGCAAATGCAAAAAAGTCTTCCGTTCACACGCATTCGATTCATTAACGTGTCCGTTCACACGAGGCCGTTGGAAATGCTGGAAACGCTGTAGTACATATGGCAGGCCTGTAAGTGGCGCTGCTGCCGCCACAAAATACACCAAAAGCAGGGAAGAAGACCCCGGAGCACGGTTGTCATGGTTGCCCTTCTGTTTATTCTCCGCGGTGGACGGCGTGTTCTCCTGCTGTATATCTCTCAGGTAGTCCACCAGAATTCGGAGCGAATTCACGCCTGTGCGCGTCTCTGCTTTGTGTGAACGCAGCATTAGATATAAAGAGGTACAGAGAAACAAACCCTCGAATGTATGAGACCCGAAGTGTGAACCGGCGGCTGCTCACTGACCTTGGGGGGTTTGAAGGGATAATCTGTGGGGAAATGAATAGTCAGGAAAAAGACTCCGCCCTGATAGGGACTGTCGGGCTGAAACAGAGAGAACGCTTAGAAATCAGTTACTCGTTAAACTCGAGTCGTTGTCAATCCAGTAATCCCGTTTATATATTATATAATACAGTTGTATACTTACAGGACCCATAATTGTAGCTTGCCAATGAAACACTGGAAACAGAGAGAGAGGATTAATACATGTTGTTGACTGAGTGGCGGCTGTACACACACAGACTTTGTTGTTTTGTTTGTTTTACTAAAATGATCACTCACTGTCTTCACCGACGGGTCCCGCAGAGCACTGAGCCGGAGGGTCTCTGGACAGATCAGTTAACTCCTGAGAGGAGGAGGGGGAGGAGGAGGAGGGAGGGGGAGGAGGGAGGGAGGGGGGGAGGGGGGAGGAGGAGGAGGAGGGGAGGAGGAGGAGGAGGGGAGGAGGAGAGAGAGGAGGAGGAGGAGGAGGGGGGGAGGAGGAGAGGAGGAGGAGGGGGAGGAGGAGGAGGAGGGGGGGGGAGGAGAGGAGGAGGGGGGGAGGAGGAGGAGGAGGAGGGGAGGAGGAGGAGGAGGAGGAGGAGGAGGAGGAGGAGGAGGAGGAGGAGGAGGAATGTTGTATTAGTATCGTCTACATCACTTTGCATTTAGCTGAGGCTGTTATCCAAAGAGACAATAAGTGCGTTCGACCAGGAAGACACAGCCTGAAGAAAACAGAATCATAAAGAACATCAGGTTTCAGAGAGCCAAGCATTTCAAGTGCTACTCAGCTGGCTTTAGAGGAGCCAGTGCTTTGTTAGTATATAAGAGCTCTGTTAGTATATAAGTGCTTTGTTAGTATATAAGAGCTTTGTTAGTATATAAGAGCTTTGTTAGTATATAAGAGCTTTGTTAGTCTATAAGAGCTTTGTTAGTATATAAGAGCTTTGTTAGTATATAAGTCCTTTGTTAGTATATAAGTGCTTTGTTAGTATATAAGTGCTTTGTTAGTAGTTCTATCCTCGAGGTGGAGTCGAGAGAGATGAGCTTCAGTCTGGAAGGTGTGTGAGCGTTTCTGCTGTCCTGATGTCAATGGGAGCTCATTCCACCATCTTGGAGCCAGGACAGCAAACCCACGTGTTTCTGCTGATGGGAACTTGGGTCCCCCTCGCAGGGGAGGAGTAGTAGTAGTTTAGTAGTTCTTAGCAGTTCTTTAGTAGTTCTTTAGTAGTTCTTTAGTAGTTCTTAGTAGTTCTTAGCAGTTCTTTAGTAGTTCTTAGCAGTTCTTTAGTAGTTCTGAGCAGATCTTTAGTAGTTCTTAGTAGTTCTTAGCAGTTCTTTAGTAGTTCTTTAGTAGTTCTTAGCAGATCTTTAGTAGTTCTTAGCAGATATTTAGTAGTTCTTAGCAGATCTTTAGTAGTTCTTAGCAGTTCTTTAGTAGTTCTTAGCAGTTCTTTAGTAGTTCTTAGCAGATCTTTAGTAGTTCTTAGCAGTTCTTTAGTAGTTCTTTAGTAGTTCTTTAGTAGTTCTTTAGTAGTTCTCAGCAGTTCTATTGGCTCAAACCACATCAGGCCTGAAACAACAGTCAGCTCTCTGTGAGTCGGCTGCTTCCTGTTCCCTTTCACCACTTCCTGTTTGAACACATCCACAGCTGATCTCACAGAGTCCCTCATAACCAGAAACATGAGCAAGCTTTGTTTAAAACCACAGATAACTGGGTATTGAAAAACACATCTAAAATGTTTCCTATGTTACGAGCAGAAGATATGTTCAGCGCTTAGTTGCAGCTCAGCAAACTAGTAAAGTTCATGTCTACATTTGTACAGCGCCACGGCTTCCACAGATGATGTTTCCGTCTGTATGTATTGTCAAAGCATTTCATGTATTCATTGCCATCGGGATGTTAAGAGCAGTCCATGGAATATAACGAGCGTTTCTGAAGTGAATTACCGACCCCACCTTCTGCAGATTCATCTCTACATCAATGAATAGTAGGGTGCAGCATTATTTTTAAATCACAGTAAACCGAATATTGGACGAAAGAAACCACACATTTAAAAAAGGAGTCACCTCGGACATTTATGACTATCGTTTGAAACTTTATACGGAATGATTATTCTATCAATTAATCTGCAGTTTCACAGATTAGGGAAGAGACTGTTAGTTGCTGCTAATGTTGACTATTGTCCAAAATGTGATTTACAGAAATACAATCTAGAATTAAAAGAACGGTTTCCAGTCTGACCACCAGAGGGCGATAACAGACAGAGAGAAAGACAGACAGACAGACACAGACAGACAGACAGACAGACACTGATACTATCGACCATGATATCCTATTGCAAAGACTAGAGCACTTGGTTGGCATACAGGGAACTGCTTTAGGCTGGTTTAGGTCCTATCTATCTGAACGCTCTCAGTTTGTACGTGTCAACGATGAATCTTCCACGCAAACCAAAGTTAGCCATGGAGTGCCACAGGGCTCAGTGCTCGGACCTATTTTGTTCACATTATATATGCTTCCGTTAGGCAATATTATAAGGAATCATTCTGTAAACTTTCATTGTTATGCGGATGATACTCAACTATATTTATCAATCAAGCCTGATGAAATGAATCATCTAAATTAAAATTCAAGACTGCCTTAAGGACTTAAAAACGTGGATGACCTTAAACTTTTTGATGTTAAACACGACCAAAACTGAAGTTATTGTACTTGGCCCGAAGAATCTACGAAACAAATTATCTAAAGATATACTAACTATGGATGGCATTAATTTGGCCTCCAGTGAGACTGTAAGGAATCTTGGTGTTATATTTGATCAGGATTTATCCTTTAACGCCCACATAAAATCAATTTCAAGGACCGCCTACTTCCATCTACGTAACATTGCAAAAATCAGGCATATCTTGCCTCAAAACGATGCAGAGAAATTAGTCCATGCATTTGTTACTTCTAGGCTGGATTATTGTAACTCTTTACTATCAGGGAGTACCAAGAAGTCAATCAAGTCGCTTCAGCTGATTCAAAATGCTGCGGCTCGTGTACTAACCAGAGTTAGGAAAAGGGACCACATGACTCCTGTTCTGGCTGCCTTACACTGGCTCCCTATAGAACACAGGATAGAATTTAAAATTCTTCTTCTCGCCTACAAAGCCCTTAATGGGCAGGCGCCATCTTACCTTAAAGAACTCATTATACCCTACTGTCCTACTAGGGCATTGCGTTCCAAGAATGCAGGGTTGTTGGTTGTTCCTAGAGTCTCTAAAAGTACAATGGGAGCCAGAGCCTTTTCTTATCAAGCTCCACATTTGTGGAATCAGCTTCCAGTTTGTGTTCGGGCGGCAGACACCCTATCCGTTTTTAAGAGTGCGCTTAAGACCTTCCTTTTTGATAAAGCTTATAGTTAGGGCTGATTAGATTCAGCCCCTAGTTTTGCTGATATAGGCTTAGTTTGTCGGGGGACATCTCACTTCTTCCTTCTCTCTGTCTATACCCGTGTACTCTCATGTTCCGATTAACCCAGCTTCCCCAAATGTCTTTCTTTTTGGGGTCTATATATGCTGGGATCCGGAGTCATGGATGATTCTGCGGTCCTGTGTCCTGGATCGCGAGCGCTGGATCTTGAGTCGTGGCTGTGGTCCTGGATCATCGGTCCTGGATGGATATCCTCGTGGATTCATCTTCCTATTATACACACACATGCATTTCCAAACATTTGGACTACCTATGTTGCAAATGTATTATCTTTTCAATTCACACACGGCATCTATTGCACGTCTGTCCGTCCTGGGAGAGGGATCCCTCCTCTGTTGCTCTCCCTGAGGTTTCTCCATTGTTCCCTTTAAACTGGGTTTTCTTTGGAAGTTTTTCCTTGTACGATGTGAGGGTCTAAGGACAGAGGGTGTCGTATTGTCATACTGATATTCTGTACACACTGTGAAGACCACTGAGACAAATGTAACATTTGTGATATTGGGCTATATAAATAAACATTGATTGATTGATTGATTGACAGACAGACAGACAGACAGAGATGCAGACAGACAGAGAGACAGACAGAGAGAGAGAGAGAGAGAGAGACAGAGAGAGAGAGAGAGAGAGAGACAGAGAGAGAGAGAGAGAGAGAGAGTTGCAGCAGTACATCGACCATGTGACTGATTATAAAGACATCTCTGCAGAGAGTTTTATTTTGAAAGGACAGCAGCTTTAAAACAAACAGGTTATTGATGCGTCAGCAGCGGAGGATCTATTTATACTGCAGTGAGTCGTCAGGATATATTGGTGGGGGCTTTGGTCAGGATATATTGGTGGGGTTTTTGTCAGGATATATTGGTGGGGTTTTGTTTCAGGTCTCAGTGGTATGCGACACACTCGGCTCATCTTTCAGATTTCAGTTCAGGTCGAGGAATTCAGACGGAGACTGAAGCAGCTGAGCAGCACTACATACTGATATACACCTGAACATCAGCAGGAGAGGACTCTTTAAAGTAGAGACACTACATACTGATATACACCTGAACATCAGCAGGAGAGGACTCTTTAAAGTAGAGACACTACATACTGATATACACCTGAACATCAGCAGGAGAGGACTCTTTAAAGTAGAGACACTACATACTGATATACAACTGAACATCAGCAGGAGAGGACTCTTTAAAGTAGAGACACTACATACTGATATACAGCTGAACATCAGCAGGAGAGGACTCTTTAAAGTAGAGACATTACATACTGATATACACCTGAACATCAGCAGGAGAGGACTCTTTAAAGTAGAGACACTACATACTGATATACACCTGAACATCAGCAGGAGAGGACTCTTTAAAGTAGAGACGCTACATACTGATATACACCTGAACATCAGCAGGAGAGGACTCTTTAAAGTAGAGACACTACATACTGATATACACCTGAACATCAGCAGGAGAGGACTCTTTAAAGTAGAGACACTACATACTGATATACACCTGAACATCAGCAGGAGAGGACTCTTTAAAGTAGAGACACTTCATACTGATATACACCTGAACATCAGCAGGAGAGGACTCTTTAAAGTAGAGACACGACACACTGATATACACCTGAACATCAGCAGGAGAGGACTCTTTAAAGTAGACACTACATACTGATATACACCTGAACATCAGCAGGAGAGGACTCTTTAAAGTAGAGACGCTACATACTGATATACACCTGAACATCAGCAGGAGAGGACTCTTTAAAGTAGACACTACATACTGATATACAC
>CM070498.1:1544683-1571287 GCA_036324585.1 Champsocephalus esox
CCTGGAGGAAGGGTTAGGGCTAAACGAATGATGACCAGAGACTCGGTGTTCCTGGACCTTATTGTGTTGCTGATGCGAGGCCCGTGTGTGTGTGTGTGTGTGTGTGTGTGTGTGTGTGTGTGTGTGTGTGTGTGTGTGTGTGTGTGGTGTGTGTGTGTGTGTGTGTGTGTGTGTGTGTGTGTGTGTGTGTGTGTGTGTGTGTGTGTGTGTGTGTGTGGTGTGTGTGTGTGTGTGTGTGTGTGTGTGTGTGTGTGTGTGTGTGTGTGTGTGTGTGTGTGTGTGTGTGTGTGTGTGTGTGTGTGTGTGTGTGTGCGGCCGCTTGTGTCAGCCCGGGATGACAGGGGAGATTATTCCACATGAAACCAGTTAATCCCCCAAATCTGCAGGAAGTGTGTGAAGGAAGGAGGGAGGACTCCAGAGTGTGTGAAGGAAGGAGGGAGGACTCCAGAGTGTGTGAAGGAAGGAGGGAGGACTCCAGAGTGTGCGAAGGAAGGAGGGGGGAGGACTCCAGAGTGTGCGAAGGAAGGAGGGAGGGAGGACTCCAGTGTGTGAAGGAAGGAGGGAGGACTCCAGAGTGTGTGAAGGAAGGAGAGGAGGACTCCAGAGTGTGTGAAGGAAGGAGGGAGGACTCCAGATTCAGAGTTCACGGTGAAACCAGTGTGTGGATGAGACAGGTTTCATGACGGCTCCTCTGCACCACGACAGAAGGCCACATGCCACCCCGGGGGTCAGGTGTCACACACTCTCCTCTCATCTCCTCTGGTCGCGTCCCAACACGCGGAAACCCTTATTTGGAGAACAGCGATGACGCGGCGCTGTTTCCACCAATCACACGCCGGAGGTGCGACCGATATGCAAACTCAATGTCCTTTCTGGGCGTGGCCACGCCCCTTATTCGGCTCCAGGTCCCGGGGGAACCTCGCGGCTCCGGAGCCCGGGAGAAGGAGCTCTCCGCCGGGACAGAGGGAGCCATAGAGAGCCGGGGAGGGAGGGGGATGCGCGTTCTCTCCCACCCCCCGCCCAGCCTCCCGTCCCTCCCTCTCGTTTGATCATCATTTCATTTCACTCCCTTTTTGAAGCTGCCTTGTTTTTACCCCACTTCCCATTCCTCCTGCTCGGCTGCTCTGCCTCTGATCCTCTGCTCTGGATCGGGACCCGGTACTTTGGGAGTCCTCCTCGTCCTCCGCCGGCTCTCCTCTCGCTCTCTCCCGGCGCCAGGCTCTCCTCTCCCGGCTGACCCTCGCCTCTCCTCCCCTGGAGACCCCCTCTCGTCTCCTCCTCTAACTCCAGCTTTAAAGGACTGCTCTGAACACTGGATCTACAAACCACCCGGAGAAACCCACAGGGATCCCGGGCTCTTCTTTGGACCAGGACCCGGAGCTTCGGGAGTCCTCCTCCTCCTCCTCCTCCTCCTCCATCCAGGTGGTCCTCTTGGCTTTGAGTGTCCGCTACAGCAGGGAGGATTATTCTTCTTCTTCTTGTTTCTGGCGAGGAGTCCAGAAGGTTCCTGATGTTCTCCATCCAGGACAGCCTCCCCCGGGGGGCCCTGACCATGAAGGAGGAGCCGCTCCCCACCGGCATGACCCCGGTCCGGTCCTGGATGCAGGGCGCGGGGATCCTGGACGCCAACACAGCGGCGCAGAGGTACAGATATCCGAGAAAGCACTCTGCACTTGCTCTCGTCTCCTCCGGGCTCACGCACGCTAAGCTCTGGGTGTGCGCGCTGCAGGGCACGCTGCACACGAGTTCCACACATCTGTAGGTACATGTTAGATTTCACAGCTCGAGGACAAGCCTTTATCTGGAGCACGGAGGCTCTGAAACACACTTTCCTCGCCTCCTCCGTAACGAGAGAGCAGCGCACAGTGCCGCGTGCGCGCTGCAGGAGAAAGTGCACGCGCACAGAAGTTAGAAACATCTTTAGTTGTTAAATATTTCGCAACAGGATAAACCTTTACCTGGAGGACGGAACGACTGAAGCAGCCTTTCCTCTCCTCCTCTCCTCCTCTCCTCCTCTCCTCCTCTCCTCTCCTCTCCTCCGTAACGCGAGAGCAGCGCAGAGTGAAAAGTATCCTGAGTTAGATCAGAGAAATGAGAAGACCTCAAACTAAATGGTTTAAAAAGATAATCAAAGTTCAGAGCCTCCATGTCCTCAGAGCCTCCATGTCCTCAGAGCCTCCATGTCCTCAGAGCCTCCATGTCCTCAGAGCCTCCATGTCCTCAGAGCCAGGGCTCCTGCAGCAGCCCCTCTCCGGCGGGTCGGGCTCCTGCAGCAGCCCCTCTCCGGCGGGTCGGGCTCCTCCAGCAGCCCCTCTCCGGCGGGTCGGGCTCCTCCAGCAGCCCCTCTCCGGCGGGTCGGGCTCCTCCAGCAGCCCGCGGACCACCCGGAGACTCGCTTACAAACATGTACACACCAGAAAGTCAAACTGAATTAACGCTAACACTGATTTATCCCTAAATCTGACGCGGTGTTCGGCGCGGCGAGAGGCGCGCGGAGACGCGGCCGAAACGCGCGCGTGTTCCCCGGGCTCCGTCAGGGCCGGTTAGCGGGGATCTAACGGATGTTTAATTGTAAGGAACGCACCAGTATTTGCTGCTGCTCGCGCTCCACGCGCACATCGCGCACTCTCTGTTCTCCGGCGGCGGCAGAAGAACAAAAGTGATTTTAACATCATTTTATTTATAAACAGGAAATAAATGTAATTGTATTTCCAGATGTAATTAAAACGCATCAGCAGCAATTAGAGATCTTTGAGTTTGAGCTGCGTGAGTTCCGCTTCCACGGAATCCACAGCGCGCACAGAAAGCGCTCGCGCGTCTCAATGATGGACAGGTCTTTAAAAAGCGGGAACTGGAATGACCAGAAGCCATCATTATAACAGCACGTGGAGTTCATTCAGCAACGCGCGTGTTAGAGGTGCCGCTGGTGCCTCGCGCACACCGCGCAGTGACCGGGGCAGCGGGCCGTTAAGCCGCGTGCCATCCTGAGCGGCAGCGGCAGGTGAGGTCGCTCAGACGGCCCTCCGGATGCTCGCAGACGCGCGGGAACAAGGGCAGCTACACCTCTCACTTGAAGGGGCATCATTCAGGAAGTGAGCAGGTTCGAGAGCCCTGATGGGAACCACGTGCTCACACCTGGTTCCCATCAGCGCGCATCCAACCTGCAGCGGCACGCGCTCTCCTGGAGGGGCCTTTCTAGCTCTGCTCAAACCTCTTTGACATGTGTCCTGCAAAGCCACTTCCTCTCAGAGCAGCCCAGAGAAGCAGAGCACGTGCCGGCTATACTAGATACACTAAATACAAATATATCTGTAATAACTGCGCGCGCGTTAGTCAGCGGCCTCTCTGGTCTCCTCAGTCGAGCAGGATGTGAGATGTGTGTCCTTCCTGTCCAACAGACATTAGATACCACACAGTGTGGAGGGAAACAGTCCTATTAAAATAAAGCATCACGCGCATTATTTAAGGAGTTAAATTAGAAACAGTGTTGCATTTAAATGCTTCGAAGTCAAGAGACAAGTGTTGCTTTTAAATGCGAGCGAGAAAAGTGTTGCATTTAAATGCTTCCGAAGTCAAAGAGACAAAGTGTTGCATTTAAATGCTTCCGAAGTCAAGAGACAAAGTGTTGCATTTAAATGCTTCCGAAGTCAAAGAGACAAAGTGTTGCATTTAAATGCTTCCGAAGTCAAAGAGACAAAGTGTTGCATTTAAATGCTTCCGAAGTCAAGAGACAAAGTGTTGCATTTAAATGCTTCCGAAGTCAAAGAGACAAAGTGTTGCATTTAAATGCTTCCGAAGTCAAGAGACAAAGTGTTGCATTTAAATGCTTCCGAAGTCAAGAGACAAAGTGTTGCATTTAAATGCTTCCGAAGTCAAGAGACAAAGTGTTGCATTTAAATGCTTCCGAAGTCAAGAGACAAAGTGTTGCATTTAAATGCTTCCGAAGTCAAGAGACAAAGTGTGCATTTAAATGCTTCCGAAGTCAAGAGACAAAGTGTGAAAGAAGTGAACAGGAGACTTGTGGACTTTAGGAGCTGCGTGTCTGAGATCTGGGACACGCGCGAGAGGCACTTCTGACGGGAACACGTGGAGGACACGGCGGCCGCGTGGAGCTTCGTGTAGCGCGTGCGGTGGAGGTTGGACTCAAAGCCAGCTCCTCTGCTGTTCAACTTGTACTAAGGGTTTATTTAAGGGACTGAGCCGCTTTAAGGGTTTATTTAAGGGAAGATGAGGCGTATTTCTGCAGCTGTGCGCGGGTCATTTCTCTGCTGACATTAAAGCAATGAAGCTCTGATATCGGACCGCGTGTGTGTGTGTGTGTGTGTGTGTGTGTGTGTGTGTGTGTGAGTGAGTGAGTGAGTGAGAGTGCGTGCGTGCGTGAGTGTGTGTGTGTGAGTGTGTGTGAGAGGTGTGTGTGTGTGCATGTGAGTGTGTGAGAGTGTGTGTGTGAGTGAGTGAGTGTGTGTGTGTGTGAGTGAGTGTGTGTGTGTGAGTGAGTGAGTGAGTGTGTGTGTGTGTGAGGTGAGAGGTGTGTGTGTGTGTGCAGGTTGCAATCTGCACGAGACGCGTGGACAGTATTTATTGATGTACTAATGTCTGCAGGAATAACACAGATCGAGGAATGGGACCTTACTGGGGTTAGGGTTTAGGGTTAGGGTTTAGGGGTTAGGGGTTAGGGTTTAGGGTTTAGGGGTTAGGGTTAGGGGTTAGGGTTAGGAGTTAGGAGTTGGGTTGTTGGTGAGAGACATCAGCAAAACAAAAGCACTGGTTTGCTGAAACCACACTGAGTCCCCTGAAGCCGCAGGGCCGGGTGCACAGGGGCGACCACTATAAATATGTTTTAACACAAGTTCTTAATACAACGGACTGTTGGACTCGGTACTCGTTTGAAATACATAAAATGAAGTACTTGTACTGTGTACTTCGTGAGTACCCCTCCAGACACCATGCATGCTCTCGGCTGTCTGATGAGGCTGTGAGCCTTCAGAGGCCTCTCAGCGCTCTTCCGTGTGCTTGCTTCATAAAGAGAAACAAATGGACACTCACGCACTCTGACCTCATCTGCGCTCTTATTTTGAAAGGTAACTTCCGGGAGCAGAATATGAACTATTTCTATTTTCTAGTGATTTTATTTTGTGTTTCTAAAAGTCGAAAATGAAAATGATCCCGTTTCTTAAATTGAGGAAATCCCGTTCTGACCATGATAAAAGAAAAACGCCTTCTATGTCAATTCAGCTTTTTCAATTTGAAAACGGAAATTAGAAATCCGTTCGTTTTTGAATTTGCATTTGTGAAAATAAAACCCAAAGAGCAAAACATCCAGAGCCCGACCTGCAGCCTTCTGGAGAGTTCTTGTTCTGCTCCTTTAAAAAGTACATTATAACAAGAGAGAGAACTTTTGAAACCTAACACATGCGCGCGTGAACATGGAACCGGACGTGGAGCGGCGCGTGGGAGAGATGTGGGGTGATGCCTGGATAGTGTTGGTGCGTCTCGAAGTGGGAACCTGCAGAGGACGCATGTGAAACGATGTAAGGGTATCAAACAGACTTATCTCCCGGACCCGGCACGTGCACCTGGTCAGCTTCTATGTGTGCATATCTCATCTTGACAGCGCGTGCAGCTGCCGCCGTGTCTGTCCGTACACGAGTTAGTGTTAAGGACCAGCTCCGTGATGCGCGTGCACACATGTTGGTATTCTTAAAAGTGAAGCTCTTCTGCATGAAACCCTTCACGCGGCTGGTTCGCGGAGTCTCGCTTTGCTCAGAGGCGCGAGGACTCCAGGATGAGTGAAGGCGGGACTCTGCAGGACTTTGGGCTATTTAGCTTCCATAACATGTCTTCCGTAACGAGGACAGTGCGTGTGCGTGCGTGCGTGCGTGCGTGTGTGTGTGTGTGTGGATCTCTGCTGGTTTTTGCGCAAGTTTTAGGAAATACATCACATTCAAAGGAGACAAAAACAGACGGAAATGAAGTCTTAAGATGGAGGTTTTTCCTGCAGTGTTGGCAGGTGTGTGTGTGTGTGTGTGTGTGCGCGCGTGCGTGTTGACGCTGCTTCAGGTGGACAGATTTCCCTCGACCCCTCCTGTAGAAGAGAGGCAAAGAAAATAAATAGGTCCTGCCCTCCACGCCCTATATTTGTCCTCTGGGGTTAAAGGGTGTGTGTGTGTGGTGTGTGTGTGTGTGTGTGTGTGTGTGTGTGTGTGTGTGTGTGTGTGTGTGGTGTGTGTGTGTGGTGTGTGTGTGTGTGTGTGTGTGTGTGTGTGTGTGTGTGTGTGTGTGTGTGTGTGTGGTGTGTGTGTGTGTGTGTGTGTGTGTGTGGTGTGTGTGTGTGTGTGTGTGTGTGTGTGTGTGTGTGTGTGTGTGTGTGTGTGTGTGTGTGTGTGTGTGTGTGTGTGTGTGTGTGTGGTGTGTGTGTGTGTGTGTGTGTGTGTGTGTGGTGTGTGTGTGTGTGTGTGTGTGTGTGTGTGTGGTGTGTGTGTGTGTGTGTGTGTGTGTGTGGTTGTAAACTACAGGTCCAGGTTCTCAGGGGGGGGTCCAGGTTTGGAGGAGGAGGTGAATAATGGTCGGCGGGGGGATGTTCTCCTCTTCGTTGGCGGTGCTATCCGTCATCGCCTCAATCACCGGGGAGCACTTGGTTTTCCACCCGGCGCCTCCCGGGGGCGTCAAATAGGGCGGGAGGGGTTAGTGGGATTTCATTCGTTGATCTGTGGAGTCTGGCAGCGAGACGTCTCCTCCGACGGCAGCTCGAAATGTCTTGGAAGACTTTTCTGATTCGGTGAAAATGTCAAAACGTGCCTTCGAGAGTTTTTTAAATGTTTTACTATTCATCGAAATTAAATAATGTACATTTAGACAAAATGAAATACAGCTTTAAATATAATAAAGCGTGTGTTTCTGTTGAGTTGAACCTGAAAGAGATTCATCGTCTGAATCTGAGGTAAAAGACACGAGGGACTGATTTCCCGCCAACAGAGAAATAAGGCTCCGTTAACAGCGTTCTGAAAACATGCATTTCGTGCGCTGACCCGGAGAGTCCGGCAGCGACGGCCCCGAGAGGCGTCTCCCCGACGGCAGCTCGAGACAAAAGACCGAGTTCCAAAGATTCAGAGGTGTTGCTGTCAGACGCGCGAAGCTACGGCGTAGAAAAGGCATTTCTTCTTCAGCTGTAAATATATTAAAAGAGTGGTTTTCAGTTGAAATGAATCTGAAGAGATGTAGCCACCAAATCACGAGGTCGACATTTCAAACCGTGTGTTCAATAAATGTGAAGATGGTTCGACAGGAGAGCCGCTGAATGGTTTCCTGCCGCAGACATTTGGAGACCTAGAAAGTTCTTTTACAGCTTTCTGAAGACAGAGAATTATCAGAGAGAGTCACAACGACACCTCAGATTTACTGAGCCCTGAATGCACCACGGTGAGAGGTGGGGCAGATTCCACATTACTGAATAAAGGTTAGTTGAAATCAATAATATTAAGTTGAAGCTAATGTTAATTCAACCCTTCGAGTGCTGGACCCGACTCTCGGTGGAACAGGACGCGTATTAGAATAATGTTTTTATGCCATTTGTCATTTTGGTTAAAAGAGATCCCTTGTATAATATTTAGTTTTATATTTAGTTCACACGAGAAATGTTCTATATTTAATCTTTCACGATTTATAATGTTAGACTTTTTACATTTAAACAAAAAAAATGAAATCCATGGAAAATGCATGCGGCTTATTTTTGACCCACTTTTAGAAGATCGGGGAGAAATACAAAAACTACAATGACTTAATATGTATACAATTTAAATTTGAACGGCCTGAAATCCAAAACATGTCTTTTGAGGAATAGCTGGAATATGAAATGATTACAACATGTAATTACAAAGATACTCTTACCTCAAGCAAGGCCCACTTAAGCATCTACGGGTTCGTCCTTTAGCTTTCACTCACCTAAGACAGGCGCGTGCTGTGACTCAAAACTAACCCTTAATATTCTGTTGACTTCGTACATTTCATTAAAGAGCACCTTCCCGCCATAATATAATAAACGAGTTGGAATTAACGTGGTTACAAATGTAAGTAGTCGTACTCCCGCACCCCGAAGGCGCCACTCATCGAGGCGAGGTGGAGCCACAAAACACCAGGCAGGTGGGAAATCAAAACGTCGTAAATAACAGAAATAAATGTACGCCAAAACGCACGGAGAGTTTGAGGACATTTAAATATTCTGTCGGTTTCCCAGCGCCGTTCGCCCAGTGCGAAACCCCTCTGTTTCACATCTTCACATCACACCAGGGCTTTCAGCGCGTTTCGAAATGAGAGCCTGGGAGGTAATCTGATTACATGAAGGATAAGGACCGTACGGCGGGTACACAAACGCACCTGAATGCACCACGGGGAGACTTATAGCCACAGCGTCTGTGGGAGAGCAGAAGCACAGAGTGAACTGGAAGTACCTTCAAATTGTACTTAAGTACTTGAGTAAATACTTAGTTACTTTACACCTCGACACTTGGACGCCTCTCGGCTTCTAATCGCAAGCAGCAAAAAAAACCCCTGCAAACAATTAACCTCGTCTGAGAGGGGCAGGTGACCGGGCTAATGGGCCGGGGTGTGTGTGTGTGTGTGTGTGTGTGCGTTGGGAGGAAACAGCTGAGTAGTGAAGTCTTGCAGCTGCTTTAGCTTCGACTCCTCATCAATCCTGAGAGGTGGAAATATATACAAAAAAATCTTCCTCGGGAAGAAAGAAATCTCCGAGAGTTCGACACAAGAGGCCGAAAGTGATTTCCCTCCAGACACGTGTTTTTGGAGGCAGCTCTTTCACCGGGAAAACCCTCCGATGAGCCGAACCCTGAACGCACCATTGCTGAGGACAGAAATCACAAATACCCTGAAATAAAATCTGCATTTTCTCAGCTTTATGGCGACATTTAGAGTTTAATTTTCTCCCTTTTGACTTTGTATTTAAAAGCTAAATCTTAGCAGTCTCACAGCAGGTCACTTGACAATACTGCAATCTACTGAACCCTGAATGCACCACGGTGAACAGAGGTTTAATTAAATGAAGGATAAAAAGGGTTTTGCAGCGAGAAACCATCCGTTTCACGTGTTCATGAATGCACCACGCACACAGGAGGCGTATTCATCCAACATAAAGACTGATATGATTACAAACACTAAACATGAAACTGTAATTCCACACTTCCATGCCCCTCGTCAAAACAGATCGATTCAACAGATTACATTTTAAAAATCACCTTTTAACAAATCTGCCGCGACCTTCCATCTGTCGTGTTAAAGTGAGGTGAACGAATCTGAGAGCACGACAGCACCAGGAACACTCAGATCTAAGAAGGTTAAGGGTTCCGAGATTTTTAAGGGGTTCTGGGGGGATTTAAGGTGTTCTGATACATCTTTAAGGGGTTACAGGGGATGATTTAAGGTGTTTTGATACATCTTTAAGAGGTTATGCTTTAAGGTGTTCTGATACATGTTTAAGGGTTACAGGGAAGATTTAAGGTGTTCTGATACATCTTTAAGAAGTTATAGAGATGCTTTAAGGTGTTCTGATACATCTTTAAGGGGTTATAGAGATGCTTTAAGGTGTTCTGATACATGTTTAAGAGGGTTAGGGATGATTTAAGGTGTTCTGATACATCTTTAAGAGGTTACAGGGAGATTTAAGGTGTTCTGATACATCTTTAAGGGGTTATAGGGATGCTTTAAGGTGTTTTGATACATGCTTTAAGGGGTTACAGGGAAGATTTAAGGTGTTCTGATACATCTTTAAGGGGTTATAGGGATGCTTTAAGGTGTTCTGATACATGTTTAAGGGGTTATAGGGATGCTTTAAGGTGTTCTGATACATCTTTAAGGGTTACAGGGATGCTTTAAGGTGTTCTGATACATCTTTAAGAGGTTATAGGGATGCTTTAAGGTGTTCTGATACATCTTTAAGAGGTTATGCTTTAAGGTGTTCTGATACATCTTTAAGGGTTACAGGAAGATTTAAGGTGTTTCTGATACATCTTTAAGGGTTACAGGGAGATTTAAGGTGTTCTGATACATCTTTAAGGGGTTATAGGGATGCTTTAAGGTGTTTTGATACATGTTTAAGGGGTTATAGGGATGATTTAAGGTGTTTTGATACATCTTTAAGGGATTACAGGGACATTTAAGGTGTTCTGATCCATCTTTAAGAGGTTATAGGGATGCTTTAAGGTGTTCTGATACATCTTTAAGAGGTTACGGGTGATTTAAGGTGTTCTGATACATCTTTAAGGGGTTACAGGGAAGATTTAAGGTGTTCTGATACATCTTTAAGAGGTTATAGGGATGCTTTAAGGTGTTCTGATACATTTTAAGGGGTTACAGGGAAGATTTAAGGTGTTCTGATACATCTTTAAGGGGTTATAGGGATGCTTTAAGGTGTTTGATACATGTTTAAGGGGTTATGGGATTTAAGGTGTTCTGATACATGTTTAAGGGGTTTACAGGGAAGATTTAAGGTGTTTGATACATCTTTAAGAGGTTATGCTTTAAGGTGTTCTGATACATCTTTAAGAGGTTACAGGGATGCTTTAAGGTGTTCTGATACATCTTTAAGGGGTTATAGGATGCTTTAAGGTGTTCTGATACATACAAAAAACAAAAACAAAAAAAAAAAAAAAAAAAAACAAAAAACAAACAAAAAAAAAAAAAAAAACAAAAAAAAACAACAAAAAAAAAAAAAAAAAAAAAAAAACAAAACAAAAAAAAAAAACAACAAAATAACAAAAACAACAATGTTACAAAGTGTTTACATGCAATACAGAGCAAAACACAAACGACGAACCAAAGAAACAAAAGTATTTCTGGTGGGGGAGGGGGGGGGGGGGGGGGCAAAAACACAAAACAGTGAAACTAAAAATTGTGTTGTTTATGTGTGGAGGGGGGGGGGGGGGGGTCTACAATAAAAACTATAAAAACATCTCTATCAAATACAAAAACAAACAAAAAAAAAAAACAAAAACACAACAAAAAAAAACAAACAAACAAAAAAAAAAAAAAAACAACAAAAAAAAAAAAATAAACAAAAAACAAAACAAAACAAAAAAAAAAAATAAAAAAAAACAACAAAAAAAAAAAAACAACACAACATAAAACCATACAACCAACCAAAACCACACACACCCCACAACAACACACAACCACACACCACACATATCACCACCAAACCCAACCCTCCCACTCCACAACCGCTCACACCTCACCCGTCGCACACCCCGCCCACCCCTCCACCCCACGCCCACCCACCCCACCTCAACGCAACACACACTCACTCTCACAACAACCCCGCACGCACTCGCACGCCCCACACCCACCCACCCACACCCAACACACCCACACGCGCACCCCCACACCCAGCACGCACGCATCCACCCACAACACACACCCAACCATCCAAAACACAAACCCACTCACACACACACCACCCACACCCGCCAACACCTCCCACTCAACCCGACACCTCACCCTCTTCAACGCCCACCTCCCCCCCCCCCACCCCCCCCACCCCCCCCACACACACCCCCCACCCCCCCCACCCCCACCCCCCCACCCACCCCCCCCCCACACCCCCCCCCCACCCCCCCACCCCCCCCCCACCACCCCCCCCCCACCCCCCACCCCCCCACCCCACCCCCCACACCCCACCCCCCACCCCCCCACCCCCCCCACCCCCCCCACCCCCCCCCCACCCCCCACCCCCACCCCCACACCACCCCACCCCCCCACCCCCCCCCCACCCACCCCCCCCACCCCCCACCACCCCACACCCCCCACCCCCACCCCCCCCACCACCCCCCCACCCCCCACCCCACCCCCACCCCCCCACCACCCCCCCCCACCCCACCCCCCCACCCCACCCCCCCCACCCCACCCCCCCCCACCCCCCACCCCCCCCACCCCCACCCACCCCCCCACCCCCACCCCCACCCCCCCACCCCCCCCCCACCCCCCCCCACCCCCACCACCCCCCCCCACCCACCCCCCCCACACCCCCCCCACCCACCCCACCCCACCACCCCCCACCCCCCCACACACACCCACCCACCCCCCCCACCCCACCACCCCCCCCCACCCACCCCCCACCCCACCCCCCCCCCACACCCCCCACCCCCCCCACCCCCACCCCACCCCCCCCCCACCCCACCCACCCCCCCACCCCCCCACCCCACCCCCCCACCCCCCCACCACCCCCCACCCCCACCCCACCACCCCCACCCACCCCCCCCACCCACACCCACACCCCCCACCCACCCCCCCCCACCCCCCCCCCACCCACCCACCCCACCCACCCCCCCCCCACCCCACCCCCCACCCACCACCCCCCCCCACCCCCACCCACCCCCCCCACACCCCCCCCACCCCACCCCCCCCCACCCCCCCACCCCCCACACCCCCCCACCCCCCCACCCCACCCCCCCCCCACCCACCCCCACCCCACCCCCCCACCCACACCCCCCACCCCACACACACCCCCCCACCCCCCCACCCCCCCCACCCCCCCCCCACCCACCCCACCCCCCCCACCCCCCCCCCACCCCACCCCCCCCCACCCCCCACCCCCCCACACCCCACCCCACCCCCCCCCCACCCCCCCACCCACCCCCACCCCCCCCCCACCCCCCCCCCACCCCCCCCCACCCCCCCCCCACCCCCCCCCCACCCCCCCACACCCCCCCCCACCCCCACCCACACCCCCCCCACCCCCCCACCCCCCCCACCCCCCCCACACCCCCCACCCCCCCCCACCCCCCCACCCACCCCCCCACCCCCCCACCCCCCCCCCACACCCCCCCCACCCCCCCCACCCCCCCCCCACCCCCCCCACCCCCCCACCCACCCCCCCACCACACACACACCACCCCCCCACCCCCCACCCACCCCCCCCCACCCCCCCCCCACCCCCCACCCCCCCCCACACCCCCCCCACCCCCCCCCCACCCCCCCCACACCCCCCACCCCACCCCCCCCCCACACCCCCCCCCACCCCCCCCCCACCCCCCCCCACCCCCCCCCCACACCCCCCCCCCACCCCCCCCCACCCCCCCCACCCCCCCCCCACCCCCCCCCCCCCCACCCCACCCCACCACCCACACCCCCCCACCCCACCACCCCCACCCACCCCACCCCACACCCCCCCCCCACCACACCCACCCCACCCCCCCCACACCACCCCCACCCCCACCCCCCACCCCCCACCCCACCCACCCCACCCCACCACCCCCCACACCCCACCCCCACCCCACACCCCCCACCCCCCCCACCCCCCACCCCCCACCCCCACCCACCCCACCCCCACCACCCCACCACCACCCCACACACCCCCCCCACCCCCACCCCCACCCCACCACCCACCCCCCACCACCACCCCCCACACCCCACACCCCCCCACCCACCACCCCACCCCCACACCCCCCACCCCCCCACCCACCACCCACCCCACACCCCCACCCACCCCCACCCCCACCCCCCCACCCCACCCCCACCACCCCACCCACACCACCCCCACACACCCACACCCCACCCCACCCCCACCCCACACCACCCACCCCCACCCCCCCCCCACCCCACCCCCCCACCCCACCCACCCCCCACCCCACCCCCCCACCACCCCCCACCCCCACCCCACCCCACCCACCCCACACCCCCCCACCCACCCCACCACCCCCACCCCCCCCACCCCCACCCCACCCACACCCCCCCCACCCACACCCCCACCCCCCACCCACCCCACCCCCCCCACCCCACCCCCACCCCCCACCACACCCACCCACCCCCACCCACCCCCCCCACCCACCCCCACCACCCCCCCCACCACCCCCACCCCACCACCCACCCCCCCCACACCACCCCCCCCACCCACCCACCCACCACCACCCACCCCACCCCCCCCCACACCCACCCCCCCACCCCCCCCACCCCCACCCCCCACACCCCCCCACCCCCACCCCACCCCCCCCACCACCCCCCCCCCACCCCACCCCCCCCCCACCCCCCCCACCCCCACCCCCCCCACCCCCCCCACCCCCCCACCCCACCCACCCCCCCCACCCCCCCCCCACCCCCCCCACCCACCCCCACCCCCACACCCCCCCCCCACCCCCCCCACCCCACCCCCCCACCCCACCACCCCCCACCCACCACCCCCCCCCACCCCCCACCCCACCCCCCCACCCCCCCCCCAACCCCACCACCCCCCACCCCCCCACCCCCCCCACCCCCCACCCACCCCCCACCCCCACCACCCCCCCCACCCCCCCCCCACCCCCACCCCCCCACCACCCCCCCCCACCCCCCCCACCCCCCCCACCCCCCCCCACCCCCCCCACCCCCCCCCCACCCCCACCACCCCCCCCACCCCCCACCCCACACCCCCCACCCCCCCCCCACCCCCACCCCCCCCACCCACCCCCCCCACCCACCCCCCCCCCACCCCCACCACACCCCCCACCCCACACCCCCCCCCACCCCCCACCCCCACCCCCCCCCCACCCCCCCACCCCACCCCCCCCCCACCCACCCCCCCCCCACACCCCCCCCCCACACCCCCCCCCCACCCCCCCCACCCCCCCCACACCCCCCCCCCACACACACCCCCCACCCCCCCACCCCCCCCACCCCCCCCCCACCCCCCCACACCCCCCACCCCCCCCACCCCCCCCACCCCCCACACCCCCCCACCCCCCCCCCACCCCACACACACCCCCCACCCCCCCACCCCCCCCACCCCCCCCACCCCCCCCCCACCCACCCCCCCCACCCCCCACACCCCACCCCCACCCCCCCACCCCCCCCACCCCCCCCCCACACCCCACCCCCCCCCCACCCCCCCCCCACCCCACCCCCCCCCCACCCCCCCCCCACCCCACACCCCCCCACCCCCCCCCCACCCCCCCACACCCCCACCCCCCCACCCCCCCCCCACCCCCCCCACCCCCCCCACCCCCCCCCCACCACCCACCCCCCCCCCACACACACCCACCCCCCCCACCCCCCCCCCACCCCCCCCCCACCCCCACCCCCCCCCCACCCCCCCCACCCCCCACCCCCACCCCCCCCCCACACACCCCCCCCCACCCCCCACACACCCCCCCCCACCCCCCCCCCACCCCCCCCCCACCCCCCCCCACACCCCCCCCCCACCACACCCCCCCCACCCCCCCCCCACCCCCCCACCCCCCCCCCACCCCACACACACCCACACCCCCACCCCCCCCACCCCCCCCCCACCCCCCCCACCACCCCCCCACCCCACACCCCACCCACACCCCCCCCCACACCCCCCCCCCACCCCCCCCACCCCCCCCCCACCCCCCCCCACCCCCCCCCCACACAC
The DNA here is from genome assembly GCA_036324585.1 of Champsocephalus esox. NCBI lineage: Eukaryota > Metazoa > Chordata > Actinopteri > Perciformes > Channichthyidae > Champsocephalus > Champsocephalus esox. The sequence continues at coordinate 1,560,057 of CM070498.1, forward strand.
CCCCCCCACCACCCCCCCACCCCCCACCCACCCCCCCCACCCCCCCCCCACCACCCCCCCCACCCCCCCCCCACCCCCCCCACCCCCCCCCCACCCCCCCCCACACCCCCCCACCCCCCCCCCACCCCCCCACCCCCCCCACCCCCCCCCCACCCCCCCCCACCCCCCCCCCACCCCCCCACACCCCCACCCCCACACCCACCCCCCCACACACACCCCCCCCCCACCCCCCACCCCCCCCACCCCACCCCCCCCACCCCCCCCCCACCACCCCCCCCACCCCCCCCCCACCCCCCCCCCACACACCCACACCCCCCCCCCACCCCCCCCCCACCCCCCCCCCACCCCCCCCACCCCCCCCACCCACCACCCCCCCCCCACCCCCCCCACCCCCCCCACACCCCCCCCACACACACCACCCCCACACCCCCCCCCACCCCCCCCCCACCCACCCCCCCCCACCCCCCCCACCCACCCCCCCCCACCACCCCCCCCACCCCCCCACCCCCCACCACCCCCCCCACCCCCCCACACCCCCCACCCCACACCCCCCCCCACCCCCCCCCCCCCACCCCCACCCCACCCCCCCCACCCCCCCCCACCCACCCCCCCCACCCCCCCACCCCCCCCCCACCCCCCCCCCACCCCCCCCCCACACACACCCCCCCACCCCCCCACCCCCCCCCACACCCCCACCCCCCCCACACCCCCCCCCCACACCCCCCCCCACCCCCCCCCACCCCCCCCCACCCCCCCACCCCCCACCCACCCCCCCCCCACCCCCCCCCCACCCCCCCCCACCACCCCCCCCCCACCCCCCCCCCACACCCACCCACCCCCCCCCCACCCCCCCCCACCCCCCCCCACCCCCCCCCACCCCCCCCACCCCCCCCCCACACCCCCACCCCCCCCACCCCCCCCCCACACACACCCCCCCACCCCCCCCCCACCCCCCCACCCCCCCCCCACCCCCCCACCCCCCCCCCACCCCCACACCCCCCCCCCACCCCCCCCACCCCCCCCCACCCCCACCCCCCCCCCACACACACACCCCCCCCCCACCCCCCACCCCCCACCCCCCCCACCCCCCCCCCACCACCCCCCCCCCACACCCCCCCCACCCCCCACCCCCCCCACCCCCCACACCCCCCCCCCACCCCCCCCACCCCCCCCCCACCCCACCCCCCCCACCCCCACCCCCCCCCCACACCCCCACACCCCCCCACCCCCCCACCCCCACCCCCCCCACCCCCCCCCCACACCCCACCACACCCCCCCCCCACCCCACCCCCCCCCACCCCCCCCCCACCCACCCCCCCCCCACACCCCCCCCCCACCCCCCCCCCACCCCCCCCCCACCCCCCCCCCACCCCCCCCCACCACCCCCCCACACCCCCCCCCACACCCCCCACACCCCCCCCCCACCACACACACACCCCCCCCCCACCCCCCCCCCACCCCCACCCCCCCCCCACACCCCCCCCACCCCCCCCCCACACCCCCCCCACCCCACCCCCCCACCCCCCCCACCCCCACCCCCCCCCACCCCCCCCACACCCCCCACCCCCCCCCCACCCCCCCCACACCCCCACCCCACCCCCCCCACCCACACCCCCCCCCCACCCCCACCCCCCCCACCCCCCCACACACCCCCCCCACCCCCCCCCCACCCCCCCCACACCCCCCCCCCACACCCCCCCACCCCCCCCACACCCCCCCCCCACCCCCCCCCACCCCACCCCCCCCCCACCCCCCCCACACACACCCCACCCCACCCCCCCCCCACCCCCCCCCACCCCACCCCCACCCCCCCCCCACCCCCCACCCCCCCCCCACCCCCCCCACCCCCACCCCCCCACCCCACCCCCCCCCCACCCCCCCCACCCCCCCCACCCCCCCACCCCCCCCCACCCCACACCCCCCCCCCACCCCCCACCCCCCACCCCCCCCCCACCCCCCCACCCCCCCCACCCCCACCCCCCCCCCACCCCCCCCCCACCCCACCCCCACCCCCACCCCCCCACCCCCCCCCCACCCCCCCACCCCCCCCACCCCCCCCACCCCACCCCCCCCACCCCCCCCCCACCCCCCCCCCACCCCCCCCACACCCCCCCCCCACCCCCCCCACCCACCCCCACCCCCCCCACCCCCCCCACCCCACCCCCCCCCACCCCCCCCACCCCACCCCACCCCCCCCCACCCCCCACCCCCCACCCACCCCCCCACCCCCCCCCCCCCCACCCCCCCACCCCCCCCCCACCCCCCCACCCCACCCCACACCCCCCCCCCACCCCCACCCACCCCCCCCCCACCCACCCCCCACCCCCCCCCACCCCCCCCCCACCCCACCCCCCCCACCCCCCACCCCCCCCCCACACCCCCCCACACACCCCCCCACCCCCCCCACACACACCCCCCCCACCCCCCCCCCACCCCCACCCCCCCCCCACCCCCCCCCACCCCCCCCCCACCCCCCACCCCACCCCCCCCCCACACCCCCCCACACCCCCCCCCACCCCCCCCCCACCCCACACCCCCCACCCCCCACCCCCCCCACCCACCCCCCCACCCCCCACCCCCCCCCCACCCCCCCCCCACCCCCCCCCACCCCCCACCCCCACCCCCCCCCCACCCCACCCCCCCCACCCCACCCCCCCACCCCCCCCACCCCCCCCACCCCCCCCCCACCACCCCCCACCCCCCCCCACCCCCCCCACACCCCACCCCCCACCCCCCCCACACCACCCCCCCCCACCCCACCCACCCACCACCCCCCCCCACCCCCCCCACCCCCACCCCCCACCCCCCCCCCACACCCCCCCCCCACCCCCCCACCCCCCCCCCACCCCCCCCACCCCCCCCACCCCCACCCCCCCCACCCCCCACCCCCCCACCCCCCCACCCCCCCACCCCCACCACCCCCCCACCCCCCCCAACAACCCACCCCACCCCCACCCACCCACCCCCACCACACACCCACACCCCCCACCCACACCCCCACCCCCACACCACACCCCCCCACACCCCACACCCCACACCACCCCCAACCCCCCACACCCCAACCCCCACCACCACCCACCAACCCCACACCCCCCACCCCCCACCCCCACACCCACAACCCACACACCCCCACCCACCCACCACCCCACACACACCCACACCCACCAACCCCCACACACACCCCAACACCCCCACCACCCCACCACACACACCCACACCACCCCCCACACCCCACCCCCCCACCCACACCACCCACACCCCCCACCACACCCACCCACACCCCCACCCCCCCACCCAACCCCACCCCCACCCACCCCACACCCCCACACCCACCCACCCCACCACACCCCACCCACCCCACCACCCACCACACCACCCCACCCCCACACCCCCACCACACCCACCAACCCACACCACAAACCCCACACACCACCCAACCCAAACCCCACCCCCCCAACACACCACACCCCAACAACACCCCCCACAACACACCACCACCCACACACCCACACACCACCACACCACCCCCCACAAACAACCACCCACAACCCACCCACACCCACCCACAACCCACACAACCACCCACACCCAACCACCCCAAACCACACACCACACCCCACACCAACACCCACAAACACCAACACCACCCACCCAACACACCACCACCCACCAACCACACCACCCCCCACCACAACACCACACCACCCACCCACACACCCACACCCAAACACACCACACCCCCACACCACCCACCCACCCACCCACACCCACCACCCACCACACACCAACACCCACCCACACAAACAAACCACCCACACCAACCCCCACACCACACCCACACCAACCCCCACCCACCACCCCCCAAACCCCCACCACCCCCCCACCCCACCCCCACCCCACACCCCCCCAACCCACACCCACCACCCCCACACCACACCCCACCCACCACACCCACCACCACACCCCAACACACACCCCCCCACACACCCCCACACCAACACACCCCCACACCCCACAACCACCCCCCCACACCCAACACACCCCCCACCACACACACCAACCCCCCCAACCACCCACACCACCACCCCCACAACAACACACCCACACCCCACCACCCCACCCCACCACACCCCACCCACACCACCCACCCCCCCACACCACACCCCCACACCCCACCACCACCACACAACACACCACCCAACCACCCCCACCCAACCACACCACACAACACACCCACCCCACCACACCACCAACACACAACCCACAACCCCACACCCACCACACACCAAACCCACAACACACACAACCCCAAACCAACAACACACCCACACAAACACCACCACACCACAAAACAAACACACACACCCAACCCCACACACACACCACCCAAAACACCAACAACCCCAAACCCACACCAACACACAACACCCCAAAAAACCACAAACCAACACACACCCACCACAACCAAAAACACCCACACACCCAAACCACAACAAACAACACACACAAAACACACCCACAAACACCAAAACACCACAAACACCACAACACCCACAACAACCCACCCCCCACCCCAACACAACCCCACAAAACCACCCCCACACACAACCACACCAAACACAACACACCCCAACCCACAACCCACAACACCAACCAACAAACAACACACACCCACACCCCCACACCACACCCACCCAACAACCACAACAACCACCACCCACACAACACCCACACAACAAACAACACCACAACACCCACCCACCACACCCCCACAACACCACCCACACAACACCCACCACACCACAACCCACCCCACACCACCACACACACCCACACCCCCCACACCACCAACCCCACCACACCACAACCACCCACCACACCCACAACACCACACCCACCCAACACACACCCCCACACCAACCACCACACACCCACACAACACCCCCACACACCACCCACACCCACCCACACCCCACACAACACACCACCCACACACCCACACAAACCCACCCACAAACCACACACACCCCCCACCACACCAACACCACACCACCACACCCACCCACACACCCCCACCACACACACACAACCACCCCCCCACCCCCCACCCAACACCCACACACCCACAACCCCACCACCCACAACCCAACCCACACACCCCACCACACCCCACCACCCCACACACCCCACACCCACCACACAACCCACCCCACCACCACCCCAACACCCAACCCACCCCACCCACACCCACCACAACACACCCCCCACACAACACCCCAACACACCCACCACAAACCCACCCACCCCACCACACCACCCCCCCACACCACCCCCACACCACACCCCACCCCCACCAACCACCCACCCCCACAAACACCCCCCCCCAACCCCACCCCACACCCACCCACACCACCAACCCCCACCCACACCACACCACCCCCCCACACCACCCCACACACCCCACCACCCCACCCACCCCCACACCCACCACACCCCCCCACCCACCACACCCCCACCCCACCCACCACCCACCCCCCACCACACCCCACCACCACACACACCCCCACCCCCACCCCCCCACCCCCCACCCACCACCCCACACCACCCCCACCCCCACACACCCCCCCACACCACCCCCACCACCCACACCCCACACCCCCACCCCACCCACCCACCCCCCCACCCCCCCCACCCACCCCCACCCCCCCACCCCCCCCACCCCCCCCACACCCCACCCCCACCCACCCCCCACCCCCCCCACCCCCCACCCCCCCCCACCCCACCCCCCCACCCCCCCACCCCCCACCCCCCACCCCACCACCCCACCCCCACCCCCACCCCCCCACCCCCACCACCCCCCCCACCCCCCCCCCACCCACCACCCACCCCCACACCACCCCCCCCACCCCCCCCACCCACCCCACCCCCCCCACCCCCACCCCCCCCCCACCCCCCACCCCCACCCCCCCCACCCCCCCCCACCCCACCCCCCCCCCACCCCCCCCACCCCCACCCCCACCCACCCCCCCCACCCCCCCACCCCCACCCCCCCACCCCCCCCACCCCCCACCACCCCCCCCCCACCCCACCCCCACCACACCCCACCCCCACACCCCACCCCCCCCACCCCCCCACCCCCCCCCACCCCCCCCCCACCCCCCCCCCACCCCCCCCCCACCCCCCACCCCCCCCACCCCACCCCCCCACCCCCCCACCCCCCACCCCCCCCCACCCCCACCCCCCCCACCCCCCACCCCCCCCCCACCCCCCCCCACCCCCACCCCCCCCACCCCCACCCCCCCCACCCCCACACCCACCCCCCCCCCACCCCCCCCACCCCCCACACCCCCACCCCCCCCACCCCACCACCCCCCCACCCCCCCCCCACACCCCCCCCCCACCCCCCACCCCCCACACACACCCCCCACCCCCCCCACCCCCCCCCCACCCCCCCCCACCCCCCCCACCCCCCCCCCACCCCCCCCACCCCCACCCCCCCCACACCCCCCCCCCACCCCCCCCCCACCCCCCACCCACCCCCACCCCCCCCCCACCCCCACCCCCCACCCCACCCCCACCCACCCCCCCCCCACCCACCCCCCACCACCCCCCCACCACCCCCACCCCACCCACCCCCCCCCCACCCCCACCCCCCCCACCCACCCCCCCACCCACCCCCCCACCCCCCCCCCACCCACCCCCCCACCCCCCCCCCACCCCCCACCCCCCCACCCACCCCACCCCCCCACCCCAACCCCCCCCACCCCCCCACCCCCCCCACCCCCCCCACCCCCCCCCCACCCACCCCCCCCCCACCCCCACCCCCCCCCCACCCCCACCCCCACCCCCCCCCCACCCACCCCCCACACCCCCCCCCCACCCCCACCCCCCCCCCACCCCACCCCCCCCACCCCCCCCACCCCCACCCCACCCACCCCCCCCACCCACCCCCCCCCCACCCCACCCCCCCACCCACCCCCCCCCCACCCCCCCCACCCCCCCCCACCCCCACCCCCCCCCCACACCCACCCCACCCCACCCCACCACCCCCACCCCCCCCACCCCCCCACACCCCCCCCCCACCCCCCCCCACCCACCCCCCACCCCCCCCCCACCCCCACCCCACCCCCCCCACCCCACCCCCCACCCCCCCACCACCCACCCCCCCCCCACCCACCCCCCCCCACCCCCCCCACACCCCCCACACACACCCCCCCCACCCACCCCCCCACACCCCCCCCCACCCCCACCCCCCCACCCCCCCCACCCCCCCCACCCCCCACCCCCCCCACCCCCCCACCCCCCACCCCCCCCACCACCCCCCCACCCCCCACCCCCCCACCCCCCCCCCACCCCACCCCCCCCACCCACCCCCCACCCCCCACCCCACCACCACACCCCCCCCACCCCACCCCCCCCACCCCCCACCCCCCCCACACCCCCACCCCCCCCACACCCCCCCACCCCACACCCCCCACCCCCCCCACCCCCCCACACACACCCCCACCCCCACCCCCCCCCCACCCCACCACCCACCCCCCCCCACCACCCCACCCCCCCACCCCCCCCCCACCCCCACCACCCCCCCCCACCCCCCCCCCACCCCACCCCCACCCCCCCCCCACCCCCCACCCCCCCCACCACCCCCCCCCCACCCCACCCCCCACCCCCCCCACCCCCCCCACCCCCCCCACCCCCCCCCACCCCCACCCCACCCCCCCACCCCCCCACCCCACCCCACCCCCCCCCCACCCACCCCCCACCCCCCCCCACCCACACCCCCCCACCCCACCCCACCACCCCCCCCACCCCCCCACCCCCCCCACCACCCCCCCCCCACCCCCCACCCCCCCCACCCCCCCCACCCCCCACCCCCCCCCCACCCCCCACCCCCCCACCCCCCACCCCCCCACCCCCACCCCCACCCCCCCCCCACCCCCCACCCCACCCACCCCCCCCCCACCCCCCCACACCCCACACCCCCCCCCCACCCCCCCCCACCCACCCCCCCCCCACCACCCCCCCCCCACCCCCCCCACCCCCCCCACCCCCACCCCCCACCACCCCCCCCACCCACCCCCCCACCCCCACCCCCCCACCCCCCACCCACACCCACCCCCCCACCCCACCCACCCCCCCCACCCCCCCACCCCCCCCACCCCCCCCCCACCACCCCCCCCACCCCCACCCCCCACCCCCCCCACCCCCCCCACCCACCCCCCCACCCCCCCCCCACCCCCCCCACCCCACCCCACCCCCCCACCCCCCCCACCCCCCCACACCCCCCCCACCCACCCCCCCCCACCCCCCCACCCACCCACCCCCACCCCCCCACCCCCCCACACCCCACCCCCCCCCCACCCCCCCCCCACCCCCCCCACCCCCCCACCCCCCACCACCCCCCCCCACCCCCCCCACCCCACCCCCCACCCCCCCCCCACCCCCCCCACCCCCCCCACCCCACACCCACCCCCCCACCCCCCACCCCCCCCACACCCACCCCCCCCACCACCCCCCCCACCCCCCCCACCCCCCCCACCCACCCCCCCCACCACCCCCACCCCACCCCCCCCACCCCACCCCCCCCACCCCACCCCCCCCACCCCCCCCACCCCACCACCCCCCCCCACCCCCACCCCCACCCCACACCCCCACCACCCCCCCACCCCCCCCCCACCCCCCCCACACCCCCCCACCCACCCCCACCCCACCCCCCCACCACCCCCCCACACCCCCACCCACCCACCCCCCCCCCACACCCACCCCACCCCACCCCCCCACCCCACCCCCCCCACCCCACCCCCCCCCCACCCCCCACCCCCCCCCCACCCCCCACCCCCCCACCCCCCCCACACCCCACCCCCCCCACCCACCCCCCCCCCACCCCCCACCCCACACCCCCCACCCACACCCCCCCCCCACCCCCCCCCCACCCCCACCCACCCCCCACCCCCCCACCCCCCCCACCCCCACCCCCCCCCCACCCCCACCCCCCACCCCCCACCCCCCACCCCCCCCACCCCCCCACCCCCACCCCCACCCCCCACCCACCCCCACCCCCCCCCCACCCCCCACCACCACCCCCCCCCCCCACCCCACCCACCCCCACCCACCCCCCCCCCACACCACACCCCACCCCCCCCACCCCCCCCACCCACCCCACCCCCCCCACCCCCACCCCCACCACACCCCCCACCCCCACCCCCCCCCCACCCCCCCCCCACCCCCCCCCCACCCCCCCACCCCACACCCACCCCCCCCACCCCCACCCACCCCCCCCACACCCCACACCCCCCCCCCACCCCCCCACCCCCCCCACCCACCACCCCCCCCACCCCCCCACCCCCCCACCCCCACCCCCCCACCCCCCCCCCACACCCCACCCCCCACCCCCCCACCCCCCCACCCCCCCCCCACCACCCCCCCACCCCACACCCCCCACCCCCCCCCCACCCCCACCCCCCCCACCCCCACCCCCCCACCCCCCACCCCCCCCACCCCACCCCCCCCCACCCCCCCCCCACCCCCCCCCCACCCACCCCCCACCCCCCCCCCACCCCACACCCCACCCCCCCCACACCCCCCCCACCCCCCCCCCACCCCCCACCACCCCCACCCCCCACCACCCCCCCCACCCACCCCCCCACCCCCCCCCCACACCCCACCCACCCCCCCCCCACCCCCCACACCCACCCACCCCCCCCCCACACCCCCCCCCCACCCCACCCCCCCCACCCCCCCCACCCCCCCCCACCCCCCACCCCCCCCACACCCCCACCCCCCCACCCCCCCCACCCACCCCCCCCACCCCCCCCCCCCCACCCCCCCACCCCCCCCCCACCCCCCACCCCCCACCCCCCCCCACCCCACCCCCCCCACCCCCCCCCCACCCCCCCACCCCCACCCCACCCCCCACCCCCCCCCCACCCCCACCACCCCCCCCCCACCCCCCACACCCCCCCACCCCCCCCACCCCACCCCCCCCCCACCACCCCCACCCCCCCCCCACCCCCCACCCCCCCCCCACCCCCCCACCACCCCCCCCCACCCCCCCCCCACCCCCCACCCCCACCCCCCCCCACCCCCCCCCCACCACCCCCCCCACCCCCCCCCCACCCCCACCACCCCCCCCACCCCCCACCCCCCCCCCACCCCCCCACCCCCCCCACCCCCACCCCCCCCCCACCCCCCCCCCACCCACCCCCACCCCCACCCCCCCCACCCCCCCCCACCCCACCCCCCCACCCCCCCCACCCCCACCCCCACCCCCCACCCCCCCCACCCCCACCCCCACCCACCCCCCCCCCACCCCCCACCCCCACCCCCCCCCCACCCCCCACCCACCCCCCACCCCCCCCCCACCCCCCCACCCCCCCCACCCCCACCCCACCCCCCACCACCCCCCCCCACCCCCCACCCCCACCCCCACCCCCCCCCCACCACCCCCACCCCCCCACACCCCCACCCCCCACACCCCCCCACCCCCCCACCCCCCCCCCACACCCACCCCCCCCACCCCCCCCCCACCCCCCCCACCCCCACCCCCCCACCCCCCCCACACCCCCACCCCCCCCCCACCCCCCACCCCCCCACACCCCCCCCACCCCCCCCCCACCCCCCCCACCCCACCCCCCCCCACCCACCACCCCCCACCCCCCCCCCACCCCCACCCCCCACCCCCCCACCCCCACCCCCCCCCCACCCCCCCACACCCACCCACCCACCCCCCACCCCCCACCCCCACCCCACCCCACACCCCCCACCCACCCCCCCCACCCACCCACCCCCCCCACCCCCCCCCCACACCCCACCCCCCCCCCACACCCCCCCCACCCACCCCCACCCCCCCCCCACCCACCCCCCACCCCCCCCACCCCCCCACCCACCCCACCCCCCCCCACACACCACCACACCCCACCCCCCAACACCCACCCACCCCCACCCACACCCCCCACCCCCCACCACCCACCCCACCCACCCACCCACCACCCCCACCCCCCCCACCCCCCCACCCCCCCCACCAACACCCCCACCACCCAACCCCCCCACCCCCACCCCCCCAACCACCCACCAACACCCACCCACCACCCACCACCACCCACACCCCCCCACCCCCACCACCCCCCCCCACCCACCCCCCCACACCCCCCCCACCCCACCCACCCACACACACCCACCCCCCCACCACCCACCCCCCCCCACCCCCCCACCCACCACCCCCCCACCACCCC
>CM070498.1:1571787-1629287 GCA_036324585.1 Champsocephalus esox
CCTGTAACCCCTTAAACATGTATCAAAACACCTTAAAGCATCCCTATAACCCCTTAAACATGTATCAATACACCTTAAATCTTCCCTGTAACCCCTTAATATGTATCAGACACCTTAAGCATCCCTATAACCCTTAAAACATGTATCAAAACACCGTAAATCTTCCCTGTAACCCTTAAAATGTATCAAAACACCTTAATATCTTCCCTGTAACCCCCTTAAACATGTATCAGAACACCTTAAAGCATCCTATAACCCCTTAAACATGTATCAGAACACCTTAAATCTTCCCTGTAACCCTTAAAGATGTATCAGAACACCTTAAAGCATAACCTCTTAAGATGTATCAGAACACCTTAAAGCATCCCTGTAACCCCTTAACATGTATCATAACACCTTAAATCTTCCCTGTAACCCCTTTAACATGTATCAGAACACTTAAAGCATCTCTATAACCCTTAAAGTATGTATCAGAACACCTTAAAGCATAACCTCTTAAAGATGTATCAGAACACCTTAAAGCATTCCTGTAACCCCTTAAAGATGTATCAGAACACCTTAAAGCATCTCTATAACCCCTTAAAGATGTATCAGAACACCTTAAAGCATTCCTGTAACCCCTTAAGATGTATCAGAACACCTTAAAGCATCTCTATAACTTCTTAAAGATGTATCAGAACACCTTAAATCTTCCCTGTAACCCCTTAAACATGTATCAGAACACCTTAAAGCATCCCTATAACCTCTTAAAGATGTATCAGAACACCTTAAAGCATAACCTCTTAAAGATGTATCAGAACACCTTAAAGCATCCCTGTAACCCCTTAAAGATGTATCAAAACACCTTAAATCTTCCCTGTAACCTCTTAAAGATGGATCAAAACACCTTAAATCCCGTTCAAAACCCCTTAAAAATCTCGGAACCCTTAACCTTTCCTGGATGTTTTATTGCGACTAAACGTTAACTTGAAATGTCCTGAAAAAGCCCTTTGCAAAGTGGATTCAGGATGTTGGTGATTTCCAAGACCCAGGAGTAGAAAGGCTTCCGGAAGGCTCTTTCTTGACGTGATAGTATTGAACGCTTCCAGTGAATCTGCTTTATTTCATGGTTACTTGACATTTCCACGTGTGAGGTATCCGTGTGCAGCCGGTGGGTTTCTATCTGTCAATAAAAACACGTGTAACTTAGTGTTTCTTTACTAAGTGTTCCCGGCGGTTTGCTTCCTGTCATTAACGCCGAGCTTCCTTTAAATCCCTGCGAGGCTTCACAACATTTAGTAACATTTGAAACAAACAATAATCCAAGCATTAAAACACGGAGAAGTACAGCAGGGTGAATACTGCCTTTAAAGGGGACACACTTTAGAAATCAAAGCTCAACATGTTCTTTCAATCTCAGGGACCTGTGACTCTCTGTTCCGCGGACACGTGGCGCCTCACAGTGGGCAGAGGCGGTACTGCAGACCTCACACCCACTGCTCAGAAGGTCTGATCTTTCTACAGTTTTATACAATTTAGTCTTTATTCTAGTCCGAAATGTTCTTATATACATCTTAGCAGGAGCAGGATAGAGACACTTAAGTATAACAGGATGAAAGAAGACGTAATGCTGTAAGTACAAAGCAGGAATAAGTCACCTTTAAACATGTCACATAGATGTAGCGGCCAAAATCATACAGAACTAAAACAGATGACTTAACAGCCGCTGAGGCACTAGTTAGCGGATCTTACGCAGGGCGATGATCCAGGTCCAGACAAGATTCTCCGTTGTGCATTTTATTCCTCTAACAAAACACAATGAACAGGTTTCCTATATCTCGTTCCTTAAGCCGTTCCTCTGGCTTTCCCTCGTGTGGCTTGAAACACCCTGGTGAAAAACCGTTTGCCTCCTCGTGCTCTGGCTCCCACCTCCACCTGTCTCCAATATATACCATTACACCAGGTGCTCTGATCACCCAGTGCCCAGAACATGCCTTCAAAATAAAAGCATAGAAACATACTTTAACTTATGTGATGTAACTACGAATACATTTACAATAAACACTATAAAACAGCAAGGAAATAAATGTTAAACTATTAAATAATATAAAGCGATATATAGCTCCAACGATAGAATAAGGTCAAACAGAACACTGAACATTAGAATACAGAATATATTGTCTTTACATATACTGTAGTGTGAAGAAGTGAAAGCAACGGATGCACGGATCAGTGCATTGCGCAGAGTATTTAGGAGAAGGTAAAGAGTGACATCTAGTGGAGGAGACTGCACATTACCGACCTGTGGAAACAGAATTCAATCTGCAACTACAAATCCTAATATGTTGTGAACATGTTAATAATGCAGCCTATCAAATGCCAAGAAATACCTGTTCCTGTCATTCCTCTGAGAAACATGGATATTTGAAATGAAGACCAACTCCACATTGCAAAGGCAAGGCAGGTTTATTTACAGCAGCTTTCAACACGAGGCTATTCAAAGGGCTTTGAACAAACGGAAGACATTCAGACCAGAAGACCTGAGAGTTCTGGTTCTGGAGACAGAGAGCAGACCTGAAGACCTGAGAGTTCTGGTTCTGGGGACAGAGAGCAGACCTGAAGACCTGAGAGTTCTGGTTCTGGGGACAGAGAGCAGACCTGAAGACTTGAGAGTTCAGGTTCTGGGGACAGAGAGCAGACCTGAAGACCTGAGAGTTCTGGTTCTGGGGACAGAGAGCAGACATGAAGACTTGAGAGTTCTGGAGACAGAAAGCAGACCAGAAGACCTGAGAGTTCTGGTTCTGGGAGACAGAGAGCAGACCTGAAGACCTGAGAGTTCTGGTTCTGGAGACAGAAAGCAGACCTGAAGACCTGAGAGCTCTGGTTCTGGAGACAGAGAGCAGACCTGAAGACTTGAGAGTTCTGGTTCTGGAGACAGAGAGCAGACCAGAAGATCTGAGAGTTCAGGTTCTGGGGACAGAGAGCAGACCAGAAGACCTGAGAGTTCTGGTTCTGGAGACAGAAAGCAGACCTGAAGACCTGAGAGTTCAGGTTCTGGAGACAGAAAGCAGACCTGAAGACTGATAGTTCTGGTTCTGGGGACAGAAAGCAGACCAGAAGATCTGAGAGTTCAGGTTCTGGGGACAGAGAGCAGACCTGAAGACCTGAGAGTTCTGGTTCTGGAGACAGAAAGCAGACCTGAAGACCTGAGAGTTTGGTTCTGGAGACAGAAAGCAGACCTGAAGACCTGAGAGTTCTGGTTCTGGGGACAGAGAGCAGACCTGAAGACCTGAGAGTTCTGGTTCTGGGGACAGAAAGCAGACCAGAAGACCTGAGAGTTCTGGTTCTGGAGACAGAAAGCAGACCCAGAAGACCTGAGGGTTCTGGTTCTGGAGACAGAAAGCAGACCTGAAGACTTGAGAGTTCTGGTTCTGGAGACAGAAAGCAGACCAGAAGATCTGAGAGTTCTGGGTCTGGAGACAGAAAGCAGACCTGAAGACCTGAGTCAGCTGTGAGTGATCCTGAACACACTGATCTTTGTGTTCAGGGTATCACTCCTGCAGAGCACACAGAGACACTGAGGAACCAGGGAACCAGAGCCCAAAGCCCAGCGTAGAGAGGTTCAGTGAATGTGGTTCTGAAGGTGTGGAGGTGGGTCAGTGAGTCAGAGGAGACTCTGTAGAAGGAGAGAGAGCCAGCAGGATGATCCAGATACACTGCTACTCTACCAGAGGAGGAGGAGGAGGAGGAGGAGGAGGAGGAGGAGGAGGAGGAGGAGGAGGAGGAGGAGGAGGAGGAGGAGGAGGAGGAGGAGGAGGAGATGTCTGTTCTCTCTTATTGTGCCAGACAGAGTAACCTCCATCAGAGCCCTTCAGACTCCAGGACTGATCATTCCTTCCAAACCCACTTCCCTCTCCTCTCCTCCTGATTCCTCTGTAAGTCACTGATATAGAAACCCCTCCTCTCCACTCGACCTCCCAGTAGCAGCGACCAGTCAGAGCTTCTCTGCACATCAGCTGAGAGCAGGACTCAAACCTCTCTGGATGATCAGGATAGTTCTGCTCCTCCTCCACCTCACCCGTGTCACCGTCCTGTTGCCCTCAGACAGTCGGAGGTCTCTGCTCACCGTGTTGGAGTCCGGTGTGAGTCCACAGGAATCTGAGGACACACAGCAGGTGTTAAAGGTTATTGATGTCCCTGATGTCTCAGGGTGAAGATGCTCAGGATGAAACACACTCACACTTCCTGAGGCCTGGCCTCAAGAACCGGGCTGCAGCAGGCTCCAGGCTGAAAGCAGAGGGGTCAGTTAGTCTTTGAATGGTCGTACATGTCCACAGACTGCCCCCCCACATCCCTCCTGCTCCAGCTCCACACTCAGGATGGAATATGTTGATCACTGCCAGACCCTCCAGCCCCCCACACATGATTTCAAACAGACTACAGGATACAGGGTTCCTACACCTTTCCCAAAGTCAAATTCAAGCACTTCTCCAGCATCTCACAGCTGTTGTAAATTACATATTTATATACACATACTCAAAGGATTATTTCCCTACCTCACATTCAATCAGGTGTTCTTTATGCGATGAACAACCACATGTGTGTTTCCTGATAGCCTTCTACACGAGGATGAACGATTCAAGAAAAGACAACTTAGTGATCTGTACGTAGACTGGGCCTCCCGTATAACATCGAGGTACATGGTGTACTTCTACTCCTCTGCAGCTCAGAGGTACATGGTGTACTTCTACTCCTCTGCAGCTCAGAGGTACATGGTGTACTTCTACTCCTCTGCAGCTCAGAGGTACATGGTGTACTTCTACTCCTCTGCAGCTCAGAGGTACATGGTGTACTTCTACTCCTCTGCAGCTCAGAGGTACATGGTGTACTTCTACTCCTCTGCAGCTCAGAGGTACATGGTGTACTTCTACTCCTCTACAGTCAGAGGTACATGGTGTACTTCTACTCCTCTGCAGCTCAGAGGTACATGGTGTACTTCTACTCCCTGCAGCTCAGAGGTACATGGTGTACTTCTACTCCTCTGCAGCTCAGAGGTACATGGTGTACTTCTACTCCTCTGCAGCTCAGAGGTACATGGTGTACTTCTACTCCTCTGCAGCTCAGAGGTACATGGTGTACTTCTACTCCTCTGCAGCTCAGAGGTACATGGTGTACTTCTACTCCTCTGCAGCTCAGAGGTACATGGTGTACTTCTACTCCTCTACAGTTCAGAGGTACATGGTGTACTTCTACTCCTCTGCAGCTCAGAGGTACATGGTGTACTTCTACTCCTCTGCAGCTCAGAGGTACATGGTGTACTTCTACTCCTCTGCAGCTCAGAGGTACATGGTGTACTTCTACTCCTCTGCAGCTCAGAGGTACATGGTGTACTTCTACTCCTCTACAGTTCAGAGGTACATGGTGTACTTCTACTCCTCTGCAGCTCAGAGGTACATGGTGTACTTCTACTCCTCTGCAGCTCAGAGGTACATGGTGTACTTCTACTCCTCTGCAGCTCAGAGGTACATGGTGTACTTCTCCTCCACTGCAGTTACAGTTATTGCAGTACAAAGTACTTCAGACTAGCTGCACCTCCACCAGCTACCCTGCAGTCTACAAAGTACTTCAGACTAGCTGCACCTCCACCAGCTACCCTGCAGTCTACAAAGTACTTCAGACTAGCTGCACCTCCACCAGCTACCCTGCAGTCTACAAAGTACTTCAGACTAGCTGCACCTCCACCAGCTACCCTGCAGTCTACAAAGTACTTCAGACTAGCTGCTCCTCCACCAGCTACCCTGCAGTCTACAAAGTACTTCAGACTAGCTGCACCTTCACCAGCTACCCTGCAGTCTACAAAGTACTTCAGACTAGCTGCACCTCCACCAGCTACCCTGCAGTCTACAAAGTACTTCAGACTAGCTGCTCCTTCACCAGCTACCCTGCAGTCTACAAAGTACTTCAGACTAGCTGCACCTCCACCAGCTACCCTGCAGTCTACAAAGTACTTCAGACTAGCTGCTCCTCCACCAGCTACCCTGCAGTCTACAAAGTACTTCAGACTAGCTGCACCTCCACCAGCTACCCTGCAGTCTACAAAGTACTTCAGACTAGCTGCACCTCCACCAGCTACCCTGCAGTCTACAAAGTACTTCAGACTAGCTGCTCCTCCACCAGCTACCCTGCAGTCTACAAAGTACTTCAGACTAGCTGCACCTCCACCAGCTACCCTGCAGTCTACAAAGTACTTCAGACTAGCTGCTCCTTCACCAGCTACCCTGCAGTCTACAAAGTACTTCAGACTAGCTGCACCTCCACCAGCTACCCTGCAGTCTACAAAGTACTTCAGACTAGCTGCACCTCCACCAGCTACCCTGCAGTCTACAAAGTACTTCAGACTAGCTGCACCTCCACCAGCTACCCTGCAGTCTACAAAGTACTTCAGACTAGCTGCACCTCCACCAGCTACCCTGCAGTCTACAAAGTACTTCAGACTAGCTGCACCTTCACCAGCTACCCTGCAGTCTACAAAGTACTTCAGACTAGCTGCACCTCCACCAGCTACCCTGCAGTCTACAAAGTACTTCAGACTAGCTGCTCCTTCACCAGCTACCCTGCAGTCTACAAAGTACTTCAGACTAGCTGCTCCTCCACCAGCTACCCTGCAGTCTACAAAGTACTTCAGACTAGCTGCACCTCCACCAGCTACCCTGCAGTCTACAAAGTACTTCAGACTAGCTGCACCTCCACCAGCTACCCTGCAGTCTACAAAGTACTTCAGACTAGCTGCACCTCCACCAGCTACCCTGCAGTCTACAAAGTACTTCAGACTAGCTGCACCTCCACCAGCTACCCTGCAGTCTACAAAGTACTTCAGACTAGCTGCACCTCCACCAGCTACCCTGCAGTCTACAAAGTACTTCAGACTAGCTGCTCCTCCACCAGCTACCCTGCAGTCTACAAAGTACTTCAGACTAGCTGCACCTCCACCAGCTACCCTGCAGTCTACAAAGTACTTCAGACTAGCTGCACATCTGGTAGCTGGAATCTGTAGATTCAGAAGATAAATACAGCTTTGAAGCTTCGGCATGATTACGAGCAGAGAACGGACTGATGCAACGTCACAGCCGGGGTTTCTCGTGAGGGTTTCCCCGGTACACACACACACACACACACTCGCGAGCTTCCCCCAGACCAGTAATACAAACGAAAAGGTGTCTTCGGTCAATGTGACTGATTTGGATAGAGCAAGTCACATTTGGTTTAGGCACGAAACATACAGTAGAAAGCCATTGCTTTCAAAATCGCTCTGTGTCGAATCAATAGATTATATTTCATGACTATAACACGAAATGCCGTGAGCGCTTCGTCCTCTGAACACCACAGGATGGCGACTGTAACGCACATACCGTAGGTACGCTCCTCTGAAATGATTGTCCCTGCAATTATTATTATCCCTCAATCGAGTTCGCTATTCAGCTCGCTAACGTGAGCTTAAACAAACGTAACGTGCAACGTTAGCCTAATCTAAAATGCTCTACTGCGGCGTACCTTTCATGTGGCTCGTCAGCGCAGACTCTCGCATCGTTATGTTGCACACTTTGCAGGAGGCTACTCGTGGGCTTGACCCTCGTCTTAGCCATGGCTTGTATTTGTCTTCTGCTAGCCAACGCTCGTTGAAACGGCAACCTCCTGGCACGCAGTCACCTATCTCTCATCAGAGTGCCCAGGTCACAGTGACACACACACCTGCAGGTCGCGCGCACAGCGCGGGAAGGCCGCAGCGGAGCTGTTTCATGTAGAAGCGAAGCAATTATTTCCTTTTAATATAAAAAGCGAACTATTCAGTCAGACAGCAATTTACATTTTCAAGCACTTTATCTCAATTTCAAGCACTTTCCCAACCTTGAAAACACCTCCTCAAATTTCATTTTCAAGGATTTCAAGCACCCGTACGAACCCTGAGAATAACAAATGTGAAAAGCAGAACAGCGTATTGTTAGAATAAAGTATGTATCAATGTTCATCATCATGATAATGAATCCTCTGTGTCCGAAGGGAGCAGGAGGAAGCATGCTCATTGGTCCCTACTTACTGCTGATCAGTGATTATCCTCTCAATCATGTCTGCAAGTTATTCCTACTCACATATTTACATTTACACATTTACAACCACTTCTCCTCTTCAATCTCCTGTCTTCATTCTCATGCTCTCCAGAGAAGTGTTTCTGTGCATCCTTCAAAGTGAACGCTATGTGTGCTTGTTGAGCTCCTGCTCCAAAGCCCCCCCACAAGATGTGTGTTCAAGATATCCAACATTACTGATGACTCTTAGGGACCTTTTTTGTAATGTGCATAACGGCTGCAGGTTGGTTTGTGTTTCACTCTGTCGAGACCAAAGTCAATATTGAAGGAAAATAATAATATCTGAGAAAAACGGACTGATAAATATTTATTTGTATGTATTTTCGTATTGTCTTTACATGTATCGTGTATTTTCTTTTTGCAGGCATTGTTTGGGCCATACGTGTCTACCTCCTCCATCAGACTGAGTGCCTCTCCATACCTGAGCGTGTCCAGTCCAGCAGACAGCAGCCTCCCCCCTGAGGCTCCTGGATGATTGTAGCTCAGGTCCAGCTCTCTCAGATGGGAGGGGTTTAAAGCTGAGGCCAGAGCATCACAGCCTTCCTCTGTGATCAGACAGCCTGACAGCCTGCAGACACACAAACAAGCCGTCAGATCATCTGGGGGCGGGGCTTATTTCTGCATCACCTCTGGGTCATCTCTACACCCACAACTCCAGTCACTGCTTCACAGTTCAACTGGACAGCCATGGTAAGGGTCTTATTGATATGAACAGATCACAAAACAAAGGAATAGAGGATCGTGTGAACGAAGACAAGAGAGATGACTACGAGAAGATCTGCAGCCCACACACTCTACTACAGTTTGGACATCAGACCTCCAACACCAGCAGGCAGATCGTCTCAGACGCTCACAGTGTGGCCTATCAGGGCTGCTCGTTGTGGAGATAAATGTAGTATTTCAGAAATCATCCAGAGTTAGACACAGAATAATGAAATGGTGTTTATCCAGCACCGCCTCAGCTCCTGCTGGCTGGTCCTAAGGCGTCCCAGGACACAAATTAAATCACTCGGCATGTTCTGTCTCTTCAGAGCTCCTCCCCCAATCTCTGAGGCCCAGTCAGCCTGCAGAAGAAGCTTCAGTCTGACGCTCAGTGAGACTGCTTGTATCTGTGGTCTCATCCTTTCAGTGACTACCTAAAGCTCGTGACGGGGAGTAAGGGTTGGTCGCAGACGGACCTCCAGCTCAGCTTCCTCTCTCTTAACGATTGTGTACACCGCCTGCATCACTGCTGACTCTGCAACAGACCGCCTGTCCATCTAACGCTTCAGTTGACCCTCCCTCGTTAACGAGACCCTGAGATAGTTGAACTCCTCACTTTGGAGAGAAACTGGCCGTTTCTCAATGTCGAGTAAAGCTGCTGCAGAGCCACTGTTTCAAGCATACGACATCATCGAGTAGCGCCGGAGGACTGTTTGAATGCCCAGCATTCGGCGCCACTCGATGTCGTAGTATACTTGAAATAGTGGCTCTGCAGCAGCTTTACTCGACATCGAGAAACGGCCGCTCACTGCCAACCCGGAGGGAGCAATCCACCGTTTCCAGGAAGAGAGCCTCGGACTGGGAGGTGCTCGGCTGAAACTACCCAGATGAGTTCTGGAGGTCAAACACTTCGGCCAATAAGAGCTGCCCAAATCACTAATGATGAAAGCTCCTTTTCGAGGCTTTAAAGAAGGTCGTGCCAGGAGTCATCTGGAGGATTGTGACACGTTTGTTGCGTCTCGCTTCACAACAACAATGTTAAGAGAGAGTAAACACCTGAGCTTGCACTGTTTTTAAATGTACGTCTTGTAATTGCACTGTTGAGGAACCTCTGGCCTACGTGTTTCATTCATGGCATAACTACACCGTAGTTGTGTATCTGACATGACAATAAACCTCTGAATCTTGAATGGAATCGATGATGGTATAACGTGTGTTCTCTCATTGCTGCGTTACAAAGATACAGATGTGAGAGATGGCTTCCCACAGCACAGCAGCATGGCTGGTGGTGGTATGGACTTGTATTGCTGGCTGAGTCAAAGTGTTCTGGTCTCTGACCTGAGAGTCTCCAGTTCACAGAGTGGACTCTCCAGTCCAGCAGACAGCAGCTTCACTCCTGAGTCCTGCAGGTCGTTGTTACTCAGGTCCAGATCTCTCAGACTGGAGGACTGGGAGCTGAGGACGGAGGACAGAGCTGCACAGCTTCTCTCCGACAGCTTGCAGCCACTCAGCCTGAAGAGAACAGAGAGAACCAAAAGAGAAACAACATTTGTGTTCAAAATGAATCACCCTGGATAAGATATGATATGTAGGATTGTAATGGCGCATGTGATGGAACCAGCCAATGGGAAGTCTAGGGGGGGTTGCCTCCCTGGAGCAAACACACATGGAGAGTTTAGTCCGGTTTGTTCCATTGCTGCTTTCAGCAGAACGCCATCAACAGCGTATGTACTCGTGCCTACAAATACATCTGGATCTGGCTTCTCTGTTTTGAACATCGGGAAATTCCTTGAAATCCCTGCAGTCTGCGCTTCTAGGCAACATTTAAAAAGGAAGTAGAAGACTGACTATTCCTATAAAGTTATTCTTAGTATATGTCACATGGTCCAATTACCCACAAAGAAATCAGACTTCACGATGTTGACTGAAGTGAGGCGGGGGGAGCTAGCTAGGTAACTTTGTCTCATTTAAGGTTTCATTAATATGAAATTCATTCTATCCAGGATCACGGTTTTCAAAGCTACTCAAGCTGTCATATTTCACAAATGGGTACTACAAATTATATGTAACACATTTGTTTTAGTGAGTTGCTAAAACAAAGCTAGCTAAGGCTTTGGCTAAAGTCACTTGGTTAAATGTAGCTAACCGAAATATGACACATGCATGTGAACGTGTGTTCTCTCATTGCTGCGTTACAAAGATACAGATGTGAGAGATGGCTTCCCACAGCACAGCAGCATGGCTGGTGGTGGTATGGACTTGTATTGCTGGCTGAGTCAAAGTGTTCTGGTCTCTGACCTGAGAGTCTTCAGTTCACAGAGTGGACTCTCCAGTCCAGCAGACAGCAGCTTCACTCCTGAGTCCTGCAGGTCGTTGTCACTCAGGTCCAGATCTCTCAGACTGGAGGACTGGGAGCTGAGGACGGAGGACAGAGCTGCACAGCTTCTCTCCGACAGCTTGCAGACACTCAGCCTGAAGAGAACAGAGAGAACCAAAAGAGAAACAACATTTGTGTTCAAAATGAATCACCCTGGATAAGATATGATATGTAGGATTGTAATGGCGCATGTGATGGAACCAGCCAATGGGAAGTCTAGGGGGGGTTGCCTCCCTGGAGCAAACACACATGGAGAGTTTAGTCCGGTTTGTTCCATTGCTGCTTTCAGCAGAACGCCATCAACAGCGTATGTACTCGTGCCTACAAATACATCTGGATCTGGCTTCTCTGTTTTGAACATCGGGAAATTCCTTGAAATCCCTGCAGTCTGCGCTTCTAGGCAACATTTAAAGGAATGGTATGCTCATGACACTCATTTTTAAATAATTATCATCCGATAAAACAGACCAGTCTCTGCCAGTCTAATCCGATGACATCATCAGTGATTTTAAAACTGATTATTTACCGAAATAACATCAACACTGTGGGCGCCGCCGTTTTCCGGACGTGACGTCGTCCATGCGTTTGGTTTTGGAAGACACGTTGATCTCATGTTATTCACTGTAGTTTCTCTCTTCAAATACGCCTCACTGTATCGCGGAATATCGCCACAATTCTGATCGGAACAATCCACGGAATGCTCGGTTCCACCTGTTGCCAAAAGGTAAGCGTAAGAAGTGCATTCGGAGGCAGTGGCTAGCGAAATGTGGCCGGCCCGAACCGAGAGATTCACAGGCTCTCCGGACGACTACTCTGAGAGTATGATGAAACATAACATGGGATTTATGGAACAACCATTACGTAATGGAGATGCAGTGCCATCGGTCTTTCTGGTGTCATCACCGACCAGGACGCCAGTTCGGCCCGTTGAGAAATCGCCCTCTGCAAGTGTGAAGCGACGGAGGAGCAGAAGTAGTGCTCGGAGTAAGAATAAGGTATGTTATAGCGCATTTCCATTGCAGCGGCTCGCCCCGTTTTAACGTCCTTTAGCGTCCAGGCCAGGACCGTTTTTGGTGGCCTTTCCATATAGCGTAGTACCGGCTAGTGTGTATTTCCCCCAGTTTTTTCCGGCTCCATAAAATCGTGATTCTATGACCAGGGACAACGAAGCTGAGTATGCTAAACTAGAGAGGGAATCGCTAGCAAGGGTGGTACTACATGCATACATATAGTATCTTATATCATCTTCCTGTTATACACACATGCATTTCCAAACATCTGGACTACCTATGTTGCAAATGTATTATCTCTTCAATTTACACACGGCATCTATTGCAGTCTGTCCGTCCTGGAGAGGATCCCTCCTCTGCTGCTCTCCTGAGGTTTCTCCATGTTCCCTTTAGACTGGGTTTCTCTGGAAGTGTTTCCTTGTACGATGTGAGGGTCTAAGGACAGAGGGTCTGAGGACAGAGGGTCTGAGGACAGAGGGTCTACGGACAGAGGGTCTGAGGACAGAGGGTCTGAGGACAGAGGGTCTAAGGACAGAGGGTCTAAGGACAGAGGGTCTGAGGACAGAGGGTGTGAGGACAGAGGGTCTGAGGACAGAGGGTCTGAGGACAGAGGGTCTGAGGACAGAGGGTCTGAGGACAGAGGGTGTCGTATTGTCATACTGATAAAACATCAAAACTTCTTCCTCTGCTGACGAGTCCGAACTCAAATATTCAGCCATGTTTCCGTGTGTTGACAAAGTGAACGCATGGATGACGTCACGACCATCACGTGACGACTGAAAATGGCAAGAATGGCGGCGGCCAGGCGGAATATACAGGTGTTGATAACAAAGAGCTATAAGATCATTATTTACCGGGGAATATCGCAGGTTTCTTCAGGGTATGGTTTAAACATAACGTTTCACTAAATACTGAAGTTTGGATTAATTATCTAATGAGTGGACCATTCCTTTAAAGAAGGTCGTGCCAGGAGTCATCTGGAGGATTGTGACACGTTTGTTGCGTCTCGCTTCACAACAACAATGTTAAGAGAGAGTAAACACCTGAGCTTGCACTGTTTTTAAATGTACGTCTTGTAATTGCACTGTTGAGGAACCTCTGGCCTACGTGTTTCATTCATTGCATAACTACACCGTAGTTGTGTATCTGACATGACAATAAACCTCTGAATCTTGAATGGAATCGATGATGGTATAACGTGTGTTCTCTCATTGCTGCGTTACAAAGATACAGATGTGAGAGATGGCTTCCCACAGCACAGCAGCATGGCTGGTGGTGGTATGGACTTGTATTGCTGGCTGAGTCAAAGTGTTCTGGTCTCTGACCTGAGAGTCTCCAGTTCACAGAGTGGACTCTCCAGTCCAGCAGACAGCAGCTTCACTCCTGAGTCCTGCAGGTCGTTGTCACTCAGGTCCAGATCTCTCAGACTGGAGGACTGGGAGCTGAGGACGGAGGACAGAGCTGCACAGCTTCTCTCCGACAGCTTGCAGCCACTCAGCCTGAAGAGAACAGAGAGAACCAAAAGAGAAACAACATTTGTGTTCAAAATGAATCACCCTGGATAAGATATGATATGTAGGATTGTAATGGCGCATGTGATGGAACCAGCCAATGGGAAGTCTAGGGGGGGTTGCCTCCCTGGAGCAAACACACATGGAGAGTTTAGTCCGGTTTGTTGCATTGCTGCTTTCAGCAGAACGCCATCAACAGCGTATGTACTCGTGCCTACAAATACATCTGGATCTGGCTTCTCTGTTTTGAACATCGGGAAATTCCTTGAAATCCCTGCAGTCTGCGCTTCTAGGCAACATTTAAAAAGGAAGTAGAAGACTGACTATTCCTATAAAGTTATTCTTAGTATATGTCACATGGTCCAATTACCCACAAAGAAATCAGACTTCACGATGTTGACTGAAGTGAGGCGGGGGAGCTAGCTAGGTAACTTTGTCTCATTTAAGGTTTCATTCATATGAAATTCATTCTATCCAGGATCACGGTTTTCAAAGCTACTCAAGCTGTCATATTTCACAAATGGGTACTACAAATTATATGTAACACATTTGTTTTAGTGAGTTGCTAAAACAAAGCTAGCTAAGGCTTTGGCTAAAGTCACTTGGTTAAATGTAGCTAACCGAAATATGACACATGCATGTGAACGTGTGTTCTCTCATTGCTGCGTTACAAAGATACAGATGTGAGAGATGGCTTCCCACAGCACAGCAGCATGGCTGGTGGTGGTATGGACTTGTATTGCTGGCTGAGTCAAAGTGTTCTGGTCTCTGACCTGAGAGTCTCCAGTTCACAGAGTGGACTCTCCAGTCCAGCAGACAGCAGCTTCACTCCTGAGTCCTGCAGGTCGTTGTTACTCAGGTCCAGATCTCTCAGACTGGAGGACTGGGAGCTGAGGACGGAGGACAGAGCTGCACAGCTTCTCTCCGACAGCTTGCAGCCACTCAGCCTGAAGAGAACAGAGTGAACAAAAAGAGAAACAACATTTGTGTTCAAAATGAATCACCCTGGATAAGATATGATATGTAGGATTGTAATGGCGCATGTGATGGAACCAGCCAATGGGAAGTCTAGGGGGGGTTGCCTCCCTGGAGCAAACACACATGGAGAGTTTAGTCCGGTTTGTTGCATTGCTGCTTTCAGCAGAACGCCATCAACAGCGTATGTACTCGTGCCTACAGATACATCTGGATCTGGCTTCTCTGTTTTGAACATCGGGAAATTCCTTGAAATCCCTGCAGTCTGCGCTTCTAGGCAACATTTAAAAAGGAAGTAGAAGACTGACTATTCCTATAAAGTTATTCTTAGTATATGTCACATGGTCCAATTACCCACAAAGAAATCAGACTTCACGATGTTGACTGAAGTGAGGCGGGGGAGCTAGCTAGGTAACTTTGTCTCATTTAAGGTTTCATTAATATGAAATTCATTCTATCCAGGATCACGGTTTTCAAAGCTACTCAAGCTGTCATATTTCACAAATGGGTACTACAAATTATATGTAACACATTTGTTTTAGTGAGTTGCTAAAACAAAGCTAGCTAAGGCTTTGGCTAAAGTCACTTGGTTAAATGTAGCTAACCGAAATATGACACATGCATGTGAACGTGTGTTCTCTCATTGCTGCGTTACACAGATACAGATGTGAGAGATGGCTTCCCACAGCACAGCAGCATGGCTGGTGGTGGTATGGACTTGTATTGCTGGCTGAGTCAAAGTGTTCTGGTCTCTGACCTGAGAGTCTCCAGTTCACAGAGTGGACTCTCCAGTCCAGCAGACAGCAGCTTCACTCCTGAGTCCTGCAGGTCGTTGTCACTCAGGTCCAGATCTCTCAGACTGGAGGACTGGGAGCTGAGGACGGAGGACAGAGCTGCACAGCTTCTCTCCGACAGCTTGCAGCCACTCAGCCTGAAGAGACGATGAGGACAACAGTTATTCAGGAGACAGCAGTGTGTTAATAACTGATTCACTAAATCAATGATCCCTGTACTCACAGAGACTTCCTGGAGGCTTTGACCACTGGCAGCAGCCTCAGAAGAGCCTCCTCTGAAGCAGCACAGTATCTCTGCAGGTCAAACACGTCCAGATCTTCTCCTGATGACAGCAAGATGAAGACCAGAGCTGACCACTGAGCAGGAGACAGATTATCTGTGGAGAGACGTCCTGATCTCAGGTACTGTTGGATCTCCTCCACCAGAGAACGATCATTCAGTTCATTCAGACAGTGGAACAGGTTGATGCTTCTCTCTGCAGACAGACCCTCATCCATCTTCTTCTTGATGTACTGGACTGTTTCCTGATTGGTCTGTGAGCCACTTCCTGTCTGTGTCAGCAGGCCTCGTAGGAGTTTCTGATTGGTCTGCAGAGAAAGACCCAGGAGGAAGCGGAGGAACAAGTCCAGGTGTCCGTTTGGACTCCGTAAGGCCTGGTCCACAGCACGCTGGTAGAGATGTGTTAGTTTAGGTTTGGCTCTGAAGACTTTAGGCAGCTTGGAGGTTGTTGGTTCTTCTGACAGCAGGTTGACCCCAGAGCTGATGAAGGTCAGATGGACATGAAGAGCAGCCAGGAACTCCTGAACGCTCAGATGGACGAAGCAGAACACCTTGTCCTGGTACAGTCTGCTCTCCTCTCTGAAGACCTGTGTGAACACTCCTGAGTACACTGAGGCTGCTCTGATATCGATGCCACACTCTGTCAGGTCGGACTCGTAGAAGATCAGGTTGCCTTTCTGCAGCTGCTCAAAAGACAGTTTCCCCAGAGACTTCATCATCTTCCTGCTCTCTGGACTCCAGTGTGGATCTGTTTCCCTTTTTCCAAGATACTTGACATTCTTCACTTTGGACTGAACCACCAGGAAGTGGATGTACATCTCAGTCAGGGTCTTGGGCAGCTCTCCTCCCCCTCTGGTTTTCAACACCTCCTCCAGAACTGAAGCAGAGATCCAGCAGAAGACTGGGATGTGGCACATGATGTGGAGGCTTCGTGAGGTCTTGATGTGGGAGATGATGGTGCCGGCCTGCTCCTGATCTCTGAACCTCTTCCTGAAGTACTCCTCCTTCTGTGGGTCAGTGAACCCTCGGACCTCTGTCACCATGTGCACACACTCAGGAGGGATCTGATTGGCTGCTGCAGGGCGTGTGGTTATCCAGAGGCGAGCCGAGGGAAGCAGCTTCCCCCTGATGAGGTTTGTCAGCAGCCGGTCCACTGAGGTGGACTCTGTGACATCAGTCAGGACCTCAGTGTGGAGGAAGTCCAGAGGAAGTCGACTCTCATCCAGACCGTCAAAGATGAACACGACCGGGAAGCGATCGAACCTGCAGATTCCTGCGTCTCTGGTTTCAGGGAAGAAGAGATGAACGAGTTCCACCAAGCTGTACTTGTTCTCTCTCACCACGTTCAGCTCTCTGAAGGTGAATGGAAATATGAACTGGATGTCCTGGTGGGCTTTGCCTTCAGCCCAGTCCAGAGTGAACTTCTGTGTGAAGACTGTCTTCCCGATGCCAGCCACGCCCTTTGTCAGCACTGCTCTGATTGGTGCATCTCTTCCAGGTGAGGCTTTGAAGAGGTCTTCTTGTCTGATGGGTGTTTCTGGTCTGTCTGGTTTCCTGGATGCTGTTTCAATCTGTCTGACCTCATGTTCCTTGTTGACCTCTGCAGACCCCCCCTCTGTGATGTAGAGCTCTGTGTAGATCTGGTTCAGGAGGGTTGGGTTTCCTGCTTTAGCGATGCCCTCAAACACACACTGGAACCTCTCCTTCAGGGTGGACTTGAGTTTACGCTGACACTCTGCAGCAAAGGTTCCTGAAAGAACACGCAACAAAGATCATTAGGTCCCACTGGAACTCTGGTTCTCTGGATGAAATATGGATAGCTGCTGGTCTCTTGAGACATCAGCAGAGGAGACATGTATCCAGAGTGTTACATCGCTATAGAAACCCTCTTACTGCTCTGCAGACGCTCAGCCAGCTCCTCCTGCTCCATGCTCCTCAGGAAGTGCAGTGTGATGTTCAGGAATGCCTCTCTGCTGCTCCTCTGCTCTTCATCCTCAGCCTCCAACACCTCCTCATCCTCACTCTCTAAGCATTCTGGGTAATCTGAACCCAGAGCCTTCTGGATCTTCTTCAGCTCGCTCTTCACAAAGGAGACGACGTGGTCCTCCAGCAGCTGGAACATCACATGAACGACACAAACTATAAACCATGGATCCAAACATCAGATCCGGACAGACGGACTCTCTGAAAGTGCAGCATGGAGATGACTGTGAACAGAAGAGAGGTCAAGTATCTGTAGGACATGCACTCACCGTGAATATGGAGTCCAGCTGTGTCTGATGCTGCTGGGCAGACTGACCACCGGGAACCTCCGAGCTCTCCTGGTCCCCTCTGTGGAGGAACCATGAAGCATTAGCTCACAGGATGTCTGTCCACACAGAGACACACTCGGGGTAAAGGAGGACAGGGAAACGGGGTGCTGGTCCTGGGCGTCAGCGGGAACTTTGCACTACAGGAATATTTAGTTCCAGCTACTGTTGAAGAGCAGAGGATTCTGTCCGTCCTTCATTCTGGTCCTCCTGAAACGTGGC
Source organism: Champsocephalus esox (assembly GCA_036324585.1). Classification (NCBI taxonomy): domain Eukaryota; kingdom Metazoa; phylum Chordata; class Actinopteri; order Perciformes; family Channichthyidae; genus Champsocephalus; species Champsocephalus esox. Next base: position 1,590,091 of record CM070498.1, read on the forward strand.
TGTGTGGATAGAGACTGGACTCTGCAGCTGGCTAACAGCTGTTCATCAGGAAGAGGACAGACCTAGGGACAGTTCCCAGCTCCACAGCAGGGGTCAGAGTTCACCTGGCAGTAGAGCTGGTTGTGACTTTGATGAAGGCTCAGTCTCCTCCATCAGAAGTGTTTGAGAGATGGTGGAACAGCTTCTGAACAGCCTGAGTTTTCAGGTGGAGTTTCACGGCCCCTCCCACTAGTGTTAATGTCGTTGACTAAAACTATGACGAAATATGTTCGTCAACGACCTTTTTTTCCATGACGAAAATGACGAGACGGCACCGACGGCAGTAAACAATAACTGTAACGTAATCATCATGCAATATCGATGACGAAAAGTGATGAGACGAAAATGTAGTTTACCAAAATCTCTCTTTACTTTCGATGACGAAAAATGAGGAGACGAAATATTGTCAAAGATAACGTTCAGTTCCGGTGCTGCGGCAGCAGCTGTGTGTGTCTGTGGGGCGCGTGGCGGTAGATTTGAATTACACCGGGCCAGTGGCACACTGAACTGTCAGGAAGACTCGGGTCTAACTCAGGGTCTAACTCAGGGTCTAACTCATGGTTTAACCCGTGGTCTAACTCGTGGTCTAACTCAGGGTCTAACTCGTGGTCTAACTCATGGTCTAACTCGCGTTAACCGAATACCCCCCCGTCAGCGCGAGTGAGTGATAAATTGTGTACTCGACGGGTAATAATGGATTATGACGGAAATGTTACGATCCTGTCCGTCAAAATGACTGACAACGAAAAAGTCTAAAGCCACCACTGCTTAGGAGAAAGAAACGATGTGATATTTGGGCCCATTTTCGCCACAATGAGGCGGAGAAAAAAAGCGAATGCATTGTTTCATCAGCGGGGTCCGTAGATTTTACAAACTTGGAGGGGCGTGTGTAAAACGGGAGTTAACGGAGGCTCGGCAGCAAGTGTCCGGCAGCTCCATAATATGGCCCTTTCGGACATCCCAAGAGATCAGTCCAGCTACTCTTGGGAAGCAATGTGGCCATAACACAGGTAAAAACACCACACACCTGATGCTCTCTGCAAAGCTGCTTTCTTCAACCTGTGTCTCATCAAATAAGGACAAGATATAATCTTATTTATTTATATATACTAAAATGATAAATTATTGGTTTTGGCTAGACTAGTTTGACTGAAATGTTCTATATAATCTGATGACTAAAAAAGACTCAACAGAAGAACTGGTTTTATTCCATCATACCCGGACTCTTGCTATGAGTTTCAGCTTACCTCTGATCAGCAGATGGAGGTCGTTCTTTAAAGGTCATGAAGGCCTCCTTCGACCGGTCGCTCTTGAAGGACAGACAGCTGGGGGAGTCTGCTCTCTGCTGCTGGACCCTGAAACAGAAACAGATGCAAGCCGGACGAAAACGGATGTAAATTATGTTAAATCTCTTAACCTGTTAAGCCCTGAGCCTGTTTTCAGGTCCCAGGCTCCAAAATGACGTGCCCAGAACAAATGACTATTTCTTCACTTCTAAAAAGGGTAAATTATTCATATTTATCTCAACGCAATGATGAACCTGTGAGTTGGATGCAGATGATGTTTTTATTTGAAAGTAAATTCAGATTGAACATGGTAAAAAACTGTAAATGATAGAGAGGCGAAGTCCCTCCCTTCCGGGGAGCTCCATGGGACCTTATTTCAGAAAGATGATGCATTGAAGTCAATGGAGAGAGAAAGATTATCGTTCCATCCCGTTTGAATTGTGCCACGAATTACACCTGATGTCTGTGACCAAGAGGATCGTACACAGAGCTGACAGTGGAGAGGATACTCCTTCTGGTAAGCGTGTTGTTGTTCAGTCACACGGAACTGAATATATCATGTTCAATGTCCCAGTACAGCCCTAGTGCTCTTTCATGTGGCAGCGTATCCCTGTCCAGATCCAAGTGGTTCACCTGTTTAGCCTTGTCCACATCAGGATGGATGCTAGCACCGCTCGACTATTGCTTATCCATTTCGTCAGCTTGAATCCACCAAGGGCCCACATGTCTCTGAGAGACCTAATACGGCTTACAGCTTGATTTTCTCTGGCTAGCGACTTGAGGCAATCATCCACATTGACATTTGATTTGACTGTTTCTGCCACTGCTCCATCGAATGTGCCACAGTTGTCCGCAATGCAAAGTGTGCGCAGCTTGGAGAGGAAACGGCTCCGAAGAGAAGGACCCTCATCCGGTATTCCTCCAGATTGGTTCTGGTTTCTCCTTCAGGCCGCCTCAGGAATCTCAGCCAGTTCATGCTCTCCTCGTTTACACGCACTTGGTGAAACATCCCCTCAATATCTGCCATCGTGGCCATGGGCTCCTGACGGAACCTGGGTAGAACACCAATCGATGAGTTGCCAAGTCGGGGCCCTGAAGGAGTGCACTGTCGAGGGATCTGCCTTTAGAGGATGACGCAATCAAAGAGCACACGGATCGGTTTTTTACGTTTATGATAGACACCTGATACGACCCTGGGTCGTAGGGTCATTTGTGTGTATATTTCTCCCTCCTGTGTGTGTGTGTGTGTGTGTGTGTGTGTGTGTGTGTGTGTGTGTGTGTGTGTGTGTGTGTGTGTGTGTGTGTGTGTGTGTGGGAAGGTCGTGAATATATTGTCTTTCAATTCGCTTCTCAAGGTGAGCAATCGAGGTCCTGCTCACTAATGCCACGGGGGTTTCATCATCCGGATCTGTGGAAGCATTAAGTGGACCATTAAGGACCCGTGCTACCAGTGTGTTCACTGCATAGGGCCGTTTCCCTGGCTGCTTATAACTCTCCATGGCTCGTAGCCTTTGGAGTGTGGACTCCAATAAGAAGTCTATTTCTCTTATTTGGATGTCCTGCAGATAAGGCCATTTCTTGAGGTCCGCCTGGGTAAGAATGTTTCTTTTGGGAACAGGGATTTTGTTCTGAGTGTAAACCTTGGGCAAGTTCATATATGTGCCGTCTTCCACATGTCCCACTTCTAGACCTGTTGCCTCACATCTCCTGACTGGTTCCTCTGCTCCCATCGTTTGAAGAAGGACTTCAGTTCTCCGTGCTCGAGCACCAAGCTGCCTCGTGAGCCCCTCTGTGCAGAATGTGTCGGTACTACCAGGGTCCAGGAATGCAGAGGTCAGTATGCTTTTATTTCCATGGCAGAGTTTCACCTTCACTGGCACTACGGCAAGCATGCTGTCTTTACCAGCCCCGGTTCCTTCAGCTTCTCCTACTGAAACAAGAGCACTGCTGATGGATGTCTCTTCAGGCCTTGCTCCCCCACTCTGCTGCTCTGCCTTATCTTGTTAGAAGTTCTCAGTTCCAGGCTTTGAAGATCTCTTAAAGTGCAGAATAGTTGGGTGCTTAGCATGACAGCTTTGACAGGTCATTCTCCCGTTACAGTTCCTGCTCAGGTGCCCCACCTTCAGGCAGCCGAAGCATAGTCCCTTCTCTTTCAGAAACTCCACGTTAGCTTCATGAGATACTGAATGTATTTCATGGCATTCAGCCAAAGGATGCTTACTTGTACAAAAAGTACATGAGGTGTCCTTGTTAGTGGAGGAAATGTATCTTTTAACAGGATGTGTCTTCTTTGAGCTTCTCTGCACGGCTGTCTGACACTAGAGACACTGTGGTTGCAAAACTGCTCCCTTTGCTCTTATTTCGATATGAATCAACAAGAGGCTTGGTCTTGAAAGCCGTCTTTGTACTGTTAAGTTGATCGGGAATGTCGCCAAAGAGAGGGTCTTGAAGTATTCTAGCTTGTCTTTCAATAAATACAACAAGTCATGCAATCCTGCTCTTTGATGGCTCCGATCACACGAGCTGCTGTTCTCCACGTCTCCCTTAGTGTGGAAGGTAGCTTTGAAAGAGCGAGCCGCAGGTTGGACGGCAGGTCCAGCTCCTCTAGTCCTGCAGACCCCTCATTGCATTACAGCAGCCTCTCAGAAACAGTGCATAACCGTGCAGTGACTTTCCATCCTCTGCCTTCGTCGTGTTCCGGCTGAGAGCTTTTCCCATATATGCGCTTGCCATCTTGAGCTCATCTCCAAAATGCACTTCTAGCCGTCTCTCAGCTTCAGCAAAGGCGCTATTAGCATCCCTGTGAAGGCAGCTTCTCCCCAGCTCCCTCAGGATCCCCAAGTATATTGTTCCATCCATCTTCTCCCGCTTATCCGTGGTCGGGTCTCGGGGTAGCAGTTCCAGCAGAGAGCCCCAAACTTCCTTTTCCCTGGCGACATCAACCAGCTCTGACTGGGGGGTCCCAAGGCGCTCCCAGGCCAGCGAAGAGATATAATCCCTCCACCTGGTCCTAGGTCTACCCTAGTGCTGCACGATTAATCGAAAAAAGGTCGTGATCTCGATTCAGACACCTATGTGATCTCATTTCTAAATTTACGGCGATCCTATGACGTTAAGCTGATTTTTTTTGGGGGGATTTTTTTACATTTTTTAATTATTTTGCTTCTGAATAATACCAACTTGCAATGTCAATCATACTTAAACGATGTAAAGCAAATATACTGTATACATTTAACATTAAAGTACCATGATCGCATGCACATGGTAGTGTCCTGTCTGTCTCTCCTCCTCTCATGCCGTGTTAACGCTGCAGCCACTCGGGTTGCCAGTTTTTGCGGAAGGAATAAACAACCTATATATGTCGGGTCTACAAGCTCACAACCGCAACAACCATTATGACTTGCTACCAAGCAACTTCACAGAAAGATAAGCCCATTGTGGCTTATAATAAGTATACCTGGCAACACTCACTGACTGCAGCACGTGAGGGCAGGAGCCGGCAGTACGTTTACAGAAGCGTTAGCATTAGCACTGATTGGCAAAGTGTGACGAGAGCGACTAGTAGTACAGGAAAAACAGAAATGAGTGACGAGGAGGTCGAGGACGATGACAACAACACCGATGGAAAAAAAGGGGGGAACATTGTAACTTGCCAGCGTTCCTCCCTGAAACCTCAGAATGTCGACATGTTGGTGTTCTTAGCCAAGAATCGTAAAGTGCAGTAGATGGACTGTGCTAGCAGCTAGCAGCTAGGCAGCTAGGCTTTATCTACATGTATTCTGAGGCTTTATCTACATGTATTCTGAAGCTGTAACTTTATGCTCTGTTCCGTTTTTATATTCAGTCCTGACTGCAGTATTTAAGTTCATCCTTTTGATTCAGTGACACTACTACTCAGTGGAGTCTAGCACTTTGTTTAAGTTTATGTTTTTTTCAGTACAAGAACCTTTAAGTGCAGTAGTTGAACTGGGTGCTAGCCGGCTAGGCTTTTTTAATATTATTATTCTAAAGCTGTGAATGTTTTGTTTTTATATTCAGCACGGTGGTGAGGTATTTTGAGTAACTGAAGTGCATTCCTCCCTGTAACAAACAGGTTGGTGTTGGTGTATAGCAGAGGTGGGACCAAGTCATTGTTTTGCAAGTCCAAGTCAAGTCTCAAGTCAGGTTGGGCAAGTTCAAGTCAAGTCCTACAATTTGTGTTTTTCACCAAATGTAATGACATCGATCAACAGAATAATACTTAATAATCAAATGTATTCGTCACATTAATAATGTAATAATCAATGTTTTCTCTGCTGGTAAAGTAACGTGTATTTTTCTATTTGAAGAGGGATCAGTAAGGTAAGGCTACTGACGGTTTGATTCAGAAGGAGTTTAATGGATAAGATCCCTGATGTAGAGGTGACAGAATGTTTATCACTGTGTACAACATGTTATGAGGGACCCACAATCTATCTGTATGCAAGGTGTAAGGAAATATTTGTATGTATTCATGCAAATATTGAATAAGCTTAAAAGGGGAAATTATTTGTGTAGCAAACTGTGAGCTGGGTTTTTGGGCCTGCTAAACATGTGCTTTTTGAGGACAAAGGAAGATGGGGGAAGGTGATGAGTTTACATACAGTTAACTCAGATCCCTGAGAATGTTTTTCTGGGTTAAACCATCGGTAGGGTTAAAGGGGGAGGGACATTTTAATGAGGTGCATCCTGTAGGCCTTCCCAACACCTGTGGCTTTCAAAGCTGCCCGCGCTAATTCCCTGTGAGACAGCGTGTTAGTATCTCCCAAATGAAACTCCACCCCTGTTGGTACTAAAGGCTATCCAGTCTTTTGCTCTCTCTCTCTTCTCGCGTCGCTCGGACTGGAAGGTTCTGGCGGCCTGTGGGCAGGAGCCAGGAGTAGGCCTACTCCTGACATTATGCATATGATATAATATGGTTTTGTATGGTAATGTATTGATTGTATTGCATTGTATATTACCATTAAAGTAGATTATTGTTAAACGGTTACTTGTATGCTCTGGACTCCTTCCTGTAATATAACCAGCTTGTTTTAGGGACGCGCGGAGATTTGAAATGCGGACAAGTTCTCCACTGAAATCTCCAACAAATGGTGATCTCGACGTGCCTGAATAAACAGAGCTGTGGAGGGGTCCAGACGGCCGCAATGGGTCGGGAACAAACACTTTTAGACACCTCAGACAATCGCAGCCCTGCAGCTACAACTAACATATAAGGTAACAAAACTGTAGGATTGTCTGTCGGCGTTTCAGAGTGTTTTTGAAGTTTGAATGGAATATACAGTGCATATGTTTTATCTATGTTAGGAAAGTTATATAAAACACGTGAACGTTGATCGCATGGTAGAAAGAGTCCTGCGTGACGAGATATGAGGAACTGTTTGGCGTGGATCTCAGGTAGTTTATTCCTGAGTGGCGTAGAAACGGTGCAGTTCGTGGGTTGTAAGGTGAAATTCCTACACGACGAAACCTGGAAGCTCGATATACTCAGATCGAGTCGCCGTTTAAAACTGAGGTTCAAATAGCAGGCTGAGGCCATAAGCTAAAGTGCCTGTGTCTGCTATTTGTTCAATTCAGGGGAGAGCTCGTTTCCCTTGTCTGTAAAAATTCATTTGAAAGGCTGACGTAAACATAACGTTGATCGCAAGGTAGATAGAGAGTCCTGCGTGACGAGATCAGGCCTGACAAACTGTACGGGAAATAAATCTGTGTGATTTTTACCTGAATAATCCTGTGTGAGCGATTGTCTGTGGAAATCAGACAATCGCTCAGAAGAGTGAAGCTCATTTGTGCTCTGCTGCTGCCATCTAGTGGCTGAAAGGAGGGGAAGCACGTTAATTAAGTCAGATAAATAAAAGCGAAGTCAATATATTGCGTCAGAATAGTAACGACAATTCTGAAATTCCAGGGAGTTATCGGGAGCAAGGGGAACAGATTAAGAATGGTACAAGAGCAAGCTATTCATCACAATTGTATTTTTAGGTTCCCCCTCCTTGTCTTTTTCACGACTTTAGTTAATGCATAAGAACGATTGTTAACTTGCCGTGTTTCTAGCAATCGAACTCACTGTTCCGGAACGGCCTTTCAAAATAAAAGCCAAAGGCCGCTGTTCGCCAGAGATGCCTTCACAATAAAACGGTAATTACCTTAACAATATATTTAACTTGTATTGCGTCCTTAAATATTGATTTTAATTCATTACAGATCTAACCTGCTTGTAACACAACTTAGATAGACAATTTCAAGTGGTTAAAGGGGGTTTCCTGTCTGGCTCATTTGATTTAGAACTGAAGTAAGGAAGAATAGTGTTTTATGAGTCATTCCTCATGGTTTCTAAAGATAAATCATCAGTTTGTCTGGACTTTGATGTAGAGATAGGATCATGGTGGAGAAGGAAGACCTTTTTTGGTTTCAAATTAAAGAAAATTGTAAAGATGAAGTAAGCAGGACTTCAACTGGCCAAAAGAGATTTTAAAGTTTAATATTATTGGTTAGCAAACAAGACATCTGATTATTATGTCACACATGATAATCTTGTTATAGAAACTAGCTTAAAATATTGGAGAAAACATGTGGATGTTCTTTCGTAGTGTGTGGAATATGTGATGCTGGAAACATGTACGTTTTTCAATGTATATGAGAAAATGGTTTCCTGAAAGAGTTGTTGGGTAAATATGTAGCAATGGATGAAACAATTTTTAGAGTGAGTTTTTGTAATATCATTAGAAGACATCAATGATGTTGTTTAGATGGCATTTAACAATTAAGACAGACAGTATGCTTAGAAAGAGTCAGAGTGGAAAGGGTTGGATTTATTTAACCTCAGTGTGTCACCTCTGAGTTACAAAGGCTACGATCCCGACCCTCCAAGCAGACAAAAGACCTAACCCAACAGGAGACTCCTCCTTCTCCATCGAACAGACAGAGAACCAGAGCTGAAACAACAACAACAAGACTGCAGCCAGAACTATCTCCACCTGTGGCATCCAGAACCAAACAGCATGCTGACAGGCAGAGATCTACGCTCATCAGTCCCTCAGACGGGACCATGAAGTTCCAAGCTGAGCCACGAGATTGAGCACAAGAACCAGGTGTGGGACATGAGAGCAGAATCCGCCCTCCATAAAAACAGCAGGGAGACTGTAAAGGAGGAGATGAAATGCAAAGCAGTGCAAGAACATTGGCAGGATGGGGGCTGCAGATGTAACTGGGGCCAAGGGCCGTCACACAGCTGATGGATTGGACAGCTGATGGACTGAAGAGAAGACAGAATCAGAGGAGTTGGTATGGTCGATTAGAAGTGAGGAGGCCGGGGTCACGGCTTGAGAAAACCAGAGGAGGAGAAAAGGAGAACGGGAATGAGTGAGTTTACACATAAACACACTTATTCACAAAACGCACATTTAAAGCATAAATACGTAAAGACAGAAAGATTTATTAAATTAAAAATAGCAGTCAAGAGGAAACTATTAAAGTAAAATGAGAACACACTGAGGGTTAAAGGGGGAGACATGACAGAGTAGAACCATATTCTTCAATCTTTTCATCATGTGAACAACATATTCTTTAAGAGATTTGTATTCACGTGTGAATAAAGTAGTGATCTCATTTGTTACAATATTGATCACCATTAAAGGGATAGTTTTAGGAACCACTCTATAAGACAAATCTTTATCTGTATGGATAATGTTAAAGGGAGAGCTGGTGCCAAGCCAGATATAGTATTCCAATCTAAATAATTGATTTCATCCATTGTAGCATAGTTATTGCCATAGGAAATATGAAATGACTTCTGTTTTTCAATCCTTGATAAAAGAGGGAGTAAATGTAGGCATGTTCGGACATCCAGGGTTCCACACACTGCTAAAGAGTTTAACATTGAAGACGTGTGGTTGTTATACCATTGTTATCATGAACAAAAGAGAAATATTAAAGTGAAGTGGAAAATCAGTCTAAAACACACTGATAGGAAAAGGGGGGGGCATGAAGGAAGTATGCACTGGACTTTTTATTCGTGTGTGAATTTGGCAGTGTTTAAATTTGTTCCAGTATTGATCAGTTCAAAGGGAGAGTTTTAGTAACAGCTCTATAAGATCAGATAAATATTTATTTATATAGGTCATGTTGAAGGGAAAGCTGGTTCTAAACAAAATATAGTAATTTGAGGTACTGGTTTCATGTTCAGACACCCAGAGTTCCACGCACTGTTAAAGAGGGTAACATTGTTCTTTAAGTGCACCAGAATTGAAGCTGAAATATATCTATTAGACATTTTAATACTAATTAGATGTAAATGAATTGCAGTAGTAGTAGTACTCTAAGGAAGTGAGTTTTGAACCAAGTTTCAGGAAAGGTGGGAGGCAGAATTCCCAATGAAAAGTTAGTGATATCTTGAACATTATAGTTATAATTGTGAATTAATAAATGATGGCGCTCCATATATACAGATTTGTATAGACGGAGGATGCTGGCCTGTGCTGGAAGACGGAGTCTCTGCAGAGCACGACACATGGCCAAAAAGACTGAGACCAACTGACCGACAGGGTAACTTGGGAAGGCACTGTCAATGACTGACTCTGAGGTGTACCTGACCAAACCTGACTTTACAACCTGACAGTGTGAGTGTGAGTGAGTGTATGTCTGCACCTGATCAGTGCAACTGCATGATTTAAAACGATGACTAATCAAGTATGTTTTGGACTAACACGTTATCTTTGTGTGATAATGTGTGAAATGAGAGGTTTCCTAACATTGCACAAAAGGGGAAACCGTATCTAATCTGCTTGATGATATTTCACTCCCACAGGAGGTGGCCGTTTGCAGAATGTGAAGCTCAAACTAAAACATGAAGATTCTGTTTCTTTTAGGACTGAAAGATGGAGAGAAAACACTTCATTTCACTGAAGTGGTTACTGGGAAAAATGTTTGGTATTGCCTTATAATCCATTATGACCTGAAGGTTTTCTTCGATTTTGTTTACACATGAGATAATGTGTAAAAAAGGGGGAGTGTAAACTTTACAATGTACATTTTTCATTTAGGGACTGAAAGGAACCGGCTGCTGTTCAATCTGACCATTGATTGACAGTTTTAGAATTGACCTGCTCCATATTTGGGGATAACACACTGTTTGATGAATGTTGACACGTCTCTAATATTGATTGAGTTATAGCAGGTAACACAGATTAAGAATCAGTGGCCAAGGGGCTGCTGGGAGAGATGTTAGTCCAGAATGGAATACTGGAGAAGCTGACCTGTGAGTAATGTTTCAACAGACAACATCATGTAACTAGCCTGGTAAAGAAGTAAAAGCCACAGACTTGATTGTTTAGGTCATTATGGGGATATACATTTCATCTACATTCATAATAGAAAGACATTTGATGACAGTTTGTTGGAATTCTGTATTCATTTCTTCAGCGGGATAATATCTAAGCACTGACGGGTAGAAGCAGTATCACCAGGAAGCCATTCACTTTGTTAGTATTGTGATTTGGGTTGTTTTTGAATCCATAACATTAGTGTGTTTCTTTACCAGAAACATTAGCAGTTCAAATCATATTTAGATTTTTAATGGGATCTCAGGGATTTCATTTAAAGATAAACACAGATGCTTGTCAGAAATTCAGAGCTATTGAAATATGTTATTTAGTTTACCTAAAGATGTTGGGGTTCTTATCTAGTTGGCACAGTCCAAGTATTAAGATTCTGAAGCCGCACAATTAATTTAGAGAACCTGTGCACAGACGTCTGTTGTTTTAAGACACCCCACCAACAGGCTCCAAGTTGCCTACGCAGTGGTGGGTCAAACAGCCGAGAGCCCGGAGCGTGGGCTAGAGGGATTTGTATCAGATTTCTCCACACAGGTTGTTGACGCCAAAAGGGGGACCCGAGACGCAGGAGGCTGACTGTCAGCCCCGACCGAGTGACCCAGAGGACATCCCATGCACGGCAAGCCAGGATGGCACAGGGGACTCCACTCTCCGCTGAATCAGGAGTGTGTGTTAAGTGCAACAAGACGGTGTATGGAGCCAGCCAGGCCTGCCAAGCTATGGGCAGCCTCTACCATGACAGCTGCTTCACCTGCAGCGCCTGTAGTAGGGAAGGCGTTCTACTATGACGCAGGAAGGGTTTTCTGTGAAGAGGACTTTAAAATCTACTGTCTGAAAGACTGCCACAGGGTCCTGGCGCCTAAATGTGCTGCGTGTAACCAGCCCATCCTGCCCTCAGAGGGGTCTGATGAAACCATTCAGACTAATCAGTTCCACAAAAGAGGGAAAAGCTGCTTCTCCCCCTCCTCACGAGTATGGAGACTCAGCAGACAAGGATGCAGTTTTTTGACATTTTTTGGTCTCCCTCTCATTCTGCCATAAGATGAATGGCTGTTTCCAAATGTTTAAAGGGCTCTAAACACTGATGAGAGATGATTTTCTATTACGATTAGCGGTACTCAATCATTCTGATTGAAGGTTTTTTATTAACTTTGTTGTTACTAAGTGATGTAATTGATGTATGGAGTTATTTACATATTTTGGTATTTCTACACGGTCATATGAAGTTGATATGTGGAGCCATTCCTGAATGTTTAAATAGTCTGAATCCCAGGTTATAATGTGAATGCCTTGTGTAAAGTTGCACTCTTTTTTAAGAGTGCAAAAGAGGGAATTGTAAGGAAATATTTGTATGTATTCATGCAAATATTGAATAAGCTTAAAAGGGAAAATGATTTGTGTAGCAAACTGTGAGCTGGTTTTTGGGCCTGCATGTGCTTTTTGAGGACAAAGGAAGGCGGGGGAAGGTGATGAGTTTACATACAGTTAACTCAGATCCCTGAGAATGTTTTTCTGGGTTAAACCATCGGTAGGGTTAAAGGGGGAGGGACATTTTAATGAGGTGCATCCTGTAGGCCTTCCCAACACCTGTGGCTTTCAAAGCTGCCCGCGCTAATTCCCTGTGAGACAGCGTGTTAGTATCTCCCAAATGAAACTCCACCCCTGTTGGTACTAAAGGCTATCCAGCCTTTTGCTCTCTCTCTCTTGTCGCGTCGCTCGGACTGGAAGGTTCTGGCGGCCTGTGGGCAGGAGCCAGGAGTAGGCCTACTCCTGACATTATGCATATGATATAATATGGTTTTGTAATCGAACCCATTGGTCGATGTTGGTGATCGACACCTGTTTTGAACCGTTAGAGCCAATAGAATAGACGGGGGGTTCCTCAATCCACCTAGATATTACCATTGGCAGAGCCGACAGTAACGGTTGCCATTGGGAACCATTCAGAAAGAATGTCAACCACTTCTTGGCCTTTGGGTTCTATCAGTGGCAGCCAGTTTCTAACATGAAGAAATGAGGACGGCTGAACGTGCATCCCACAAGAGATGCATGTTCATTATTTGTTGTATTAAGAGCGATATTTAATTATTGTTGTGACCGGTCGGAACCTGATACTTGAGTTGCAGGTGCATTGGTGTGATTACGGAGCCAGAGGGCCATGCACGTTTTACAAAAAATGGCGAAGCAAATGAAGTTGTTTGACTGTGGGGTAAAACGTCCGGCCAACCCGTCAACATCTCAAACGAATGATCAAAGTTATTCCACTGATAAAGCGCGAGTTGAACCCTGAACGAAAGCAAAGAGGAAATGGGTAAAGTCTTGGGAGGCGAAACATATGGTGTTATGTGCGCGTCTATCCGGAGCAAGCAATGAAACATTTTGAGCACAGAAAACGTTATTGAGCGCGATTAACATTTTTGACCACAGAACATTTTATCTTGCAAACACGTCAATTCTATTTTAAGAGAAATGGACTCGAGCCCCGTCACAAGCTCCTGCACGCTCTCTCTCCCTCGCTCAACCTCTCCACCCAGTGCACGCTCAGGCTTGCCTGCGGGCTCGCTCAAGTTGGCACAGTGTTACAAATGTGCCACAAAACCAACCAAATCGGAGCACTCGAGAAGCTCCATTCTGATTGGCTGTTCTGTCTCCAATCACGTCTTCTATCTGAGATACGGGAAGAGAGGGATTTTAGGTTGCCATCAAGTTTGGCCAGACTAACACATCTCTAATGTTAAATAAATAAAACACCATTCACAGTTAAGAATGAGATATTAATTATTGATGCCATAACTGATTGCATGACAGCTTCTCATTTCTCCAGCATGGAAGCTGTCATACAGAAGTTAAATCCATTTCTCACTTATTCTGAGGAGAAATGTTTTGAGTGGGTTGATTTCATTCTGCTCCGTTGTGCATTCACTTCCGGTAAAAGTTCCTTCAAAATAAGAGTCCCGATCTTATTACTACCAAAATAAAAGTGCTAAACGAAACTTTACCATAGAAAATATTGGCATAAAAATATAATCACTTCTATAAAAAGGTAACACATGTTAAATATAGTTAGACTCATAAAAGGTCATTTACAGCATTAATAATTAATATCTAATTCTTAACTCTGAATGGTTTTCATTTATTCAACATTAGAAATGTATTAGTCTGACCAATCCAAGACTTCAATGCTGAAGGGCCAGTGGATCTATGGTGGGGGTCAGCACAGAGGTCAAGACTTCAATGCTGAAGGGCCAGTGGATCTATGGTGGGGGGTCAGCACAGAGGTCAAGACTTCAATGCTGAAGGGCCAGTGGATCTATGGTGGGGGTCAGCACAGAGGTCAAGACTTCAATGCTGAAGGGCCAGTGGATCTATGGTGGGGGTCAGCACAGAGGTCAAGACTTCAATGCTGAAGGGCCAGTGGATCTATGGTGGGGGTCAGCACAGAGGTCAAGACTACCCACATTAGAAAGGGAGACAACGGATGACCAAGAAACTAGTGATCTGTGAAGAACATGACAACAGCTGCACTACTGGATAGTATCTTCATTATTTAAAATATAAGGTGATTAAAAATAGCAACCATATTTTCAGTTTTGGCAACCAAAAGCTGATGCCTGGTTGCCTGGCAACCACTTTTAAAAGTTAGCGTTGAGCCCTGCCATGGAGGAGTGAGAGTGAAGCGCACGCAGTTTGCCCAAAACCGGAAGCTCTGCTACACTCTACTTGTAAAACACGTTTATTGCCATAAATGTTATGATGGATTATCAGTAATCATTTCAAAGTGACACAGAGACATTGGATCAAACGCTGATGCCTGGTCAGCAGCGTTTGTATGCGTTCAAATGCCCTTGAACACAACCTTTGATCAGAAAACAGCAAAGGTAAGACGTACTTGCCGTTTGGCTCCGTAAAGTGAAGTTGTGTGTTGTCTTTCCTGGCTTTCGCTGCCGTGAGTTTCGGTCGCACAGTCATGATACTTATACTATTGGAATCAATATGATATTGATAAGTATGTACTACTTGAGCAGGTCTACTACTTGAGCAGGTCTACTACTTGAGCAGGTCTCCCTTGAAAAAGAGATCAATGATCTCAATGGGATTTATAAATAAAGGTTTGAAATGAAATATGATTTCTTGTTTGTGCAGATCCGATGAAGTATACAATATTGCTACCGTAAGTTATTTGCTAAGTGCGTTAGCACTCTTTTGCTTAGTGCTAATTCAGACGCCTGGAAAATAAGTTGGCCAAGACTTCATTCGGACTAGATTTTATTCTGTCTTAACCGGACTCTTGCTATGAGGTACAGCTTACCTCTGATCAGCAGATGGAGGTCCTCCTTTAAAGTTTATGAAGTCGTCCTTCGACCCGTCGCTCTTGAAGGACAGACAGCTGGGGGAGTCTGCTCTCTGCTGCTGGACCCTGAAACAGAAACAGATGCTTTTGCCAGCTGGAGAGAAACTGATGGAAAAGATGTTAAATCTCTTAGAGGCACTTTATATAACAACGTAATGCTAGTGATCGCTTTGTGTTGCCGATGTGTGAACAGATTGAAAAGAACATGAACATTTAAACCTTCCCGACTTCCTGAGTTCCCTATATCAGCCGGTGGACTGCTCTCTATGTGAAGACGTGAAGTTTATCTACGAAGCGCCTCGCCTCTCTTCAGCTGCACTCCAGCACCAGCAGTGTGAAGCTAACGTAAAGAATGTGTCTTTAAAGGGTAACGCCAGAGAGTTCATGCAGACTCCGGTCTGATCCTGAACTTCCTGACGGGCAGACCCCAGGCAGTGCGGGTGGGAAACATCACATCCTCCACCCTGATCCTCAACACCGGAGCCCCTCAAGGCTGCGTGCTCAGCCCTCTCCTCTACTCCCTGTTCACTCACGACTGCGTGGCCACACACAGCTCCAACACCATCGTGAAGTTTGCTGACGACACGACCGTCATCGGCCTGATCGGCAACGAGACGACATACAGAGAGGAGGTCGAAGCCTGACATCTTGGTGCCAGGATAACAACGCTCCCCTCCGCCATCAATGGGACTACGGTGGAGAGAGTCAGCAGCTTCAGGTTCCTCGGTGTCCACATCACTGAGGACCTGACATGGCTGCTTTATATATATTTATTAATGCTGTCGAGTGCGGCTGTACTGAGGTGTTTTTCCTCCGGAGACGGAGCGAAGAGACGGAGCGGCTCCACCTGTTGCTGCCTGCGATCTGCGGAGGCCTGCTCCCACCTGTAGAAATACGGCTGTACTGGAGAGGTTTTTACCCCGGAGTCGTCGCGGAGAGACGGAGTGATTCCGCGCTTCGGGCTTGGCCTGCTTCCACCGGGCGTGTGCTGCTGTTGCAGAGGCCTGCTTTCACCCCGGGGATACCACGGAGGGACCGGAGCGCTTCCACGCTGCTGTTTTTGCCTGCGATGATGGTTCTTCAGGACTGCTTCTTAAGCTCTAATCTAGGGGTGCAACAACTAATCGACTTAATCGATTAAAATCAATTACCAAATTAGTTGCCAACTAATTCAGTCGTCGATTCGTTGGTGACGTCATCACGTGTGTTTTACGCCCCGTTAAGCTCTAACTTTATTGGTCTTTGTATCGGTACTGGAGACATTTAAAAAATATATGTCATGTATTATTGCTACAAAGACATTATATCGCAGTCTTAGTGTCACCAACTCGTTTCTAATATGCAAAAAGACAAACAAATGCGTCTATGATGTATTTTCGATCTTTCTCTCCCCCGCCTGCTTGCGAGGGGGCGGGGCAGTTTACACACGGGCAGCTGCAACATGCAGCAACACACACACGGAGGAGATGGCGGAGAGAACGCGCTCCGAGGTGGTTACACTTTACCCGTCTCGATGTGGAGAATGCTCGTTACCAAAAGTGGAATAAGAGTTTAGCATTTAAGGGCGGTAACACGAGCAATTTGTCTAAACATTTAGCAAAAGTGCTCCACATCCAGACGGAGGAATGCACCGGGTTTGACTGTCTTTCTAGTAGCTCTGTAGCCCCGTCCACGAGTAACGTTTTCAGGTGTTATGTATGCTAGCAGCAACACACGGAGCTAACTACATTATACAAACATAATGATTAGAGGTAACAGAGTTATTTGCGGACTTTTGGTGACAGAGCCTTCAGTGTGGCATCCCCCCACCCTCTGGAACTCTCTCCCCCCCCGAAATCCGCAGCGCCCCAACCCTGGACATTTTCAAAAAAGCCCTCAAAACGCACCTTTTTACCAAGGCTTTCCCCACTGTATAGTTAGGTTAATAGGTGTATTTGTCCGCTACTCACCCCCTTAACCTGTCTGCCTTTTTTTTATGTGAAATATTATTTATTTAATTTGAATAAAAAGCAATGTTAGTTTTGTTCACAATTTAAGTTATTTCAATAATATATGTATTTTGGAATCAAGTATTCATCTTTATTGTCTTCATTGTTAGTTTCCACATGCCTAAAACAACCTCAAGCTAAATCTAAAATTTGATGGCTAAATAAGAGCGTTTGAGAAATTGTGCAAGGCATACAGTAATAGTCCGAATAGTCGATTAATCGTTTCATTAATCGATAGATTAATCGATTATCAAATTAGTCGGTTGTTGCAGCCCTACTCTAATCACACTCTCGCAGACTGTTCCAGTGTTTCCAAATTAGGTGACGGTGTATGTGTGTCGCTTAAGAGGAAAAGATGCCTGTTTTTGTTGTTGTTATTACTGTCAGGAAATGTACAACCTAACCCTGGTCCGCCCAGTAGTAGTAGTCAGATCGCTACTCCTGCTGATTTTAGAGCTAGGTCTGGGTTGGGTTTCATCCACTTGAATGTGCGCAGTCTGTCAGGTAAACTAGATTTTGTCCGTATCTGGGCTCGACTGACGCTGACGTCATTGTTTTATCAGAAACGTGGCTAAACAAATCTATTTTGGCCTCTGACGTTGCCTTAAATGGTTTTAATGTGTATCGTACCGACCGGCCTAATAAAGGTGGTGGCGTTGCCATTTATGTTAAGAATAAGTTCAGTGTAACCACATTAGTTTCCAAATCGATCAGTAAGCAATTTGAATTTTTAGCCATGAATATAGAAGTGACAAAGGGTCAACAGGTCATGGTGGTGAGTTGTTACAGACCCCTCTCAGCTGGCAAGGACTCCTTGTCTTCACTAGCAAATCTTTTATCACAACTAGGCTACAAGGACATAGTGCTGCTTGGAGGTTGTAACTGGGACTGGTTAACTGCAGTGTCAGAGGACTTTAAAAACCTTTGTATCTCTTTAAATGTTACTCAGATTGTGGACAGTCCTACTCGCCCTGACATTAAGTCCCTAATGAATCCTCCCTAATGATCTCATTTTAACTAATAAAACATTTTGTGGAGCAGGGTTTTGTGCATGCTCTGTTTGGGTTTGATGGGTAAAATGGATCTGTGTGCTGATGTGGAAACCGCATGGTCTTATTTTTATCTTGGTTTTATGGAGATCATTGATAGACATGCACCCCTGCGTACATTTAGAGTAAAGGGACGAGACAATCCTTGGTTCTCTGCTGAGCTGTCCAGTCTCCTTCATGAGAGAAACTAGGCCTGGGCAAAGGCTAGGAGATCAGGCTCAGAGGTAGAGTGGCTGCGTTTAGGCAGCTAAGGAATAGATTCACTTCAAATGTCAAAAGTGCTAAATCTAAGTACTATCTGTCAGTTTCCACAAAGAACCTGAATAATCCTGGAAAATGTTGGAAAGCCATAAAATCGTTATCCACCGGTGATATCCGTAGTGAGCTCCTCCGTGCCTCACCACAGCCTCTGCTCTCTGTCGGACAGGCCTCTATGCTAAACTGCTTTAATGAGCACTTTGTGTCCTGCGGTTCTCTATTTGATTCTGTCACTGACTCTGCTTCTGTGAACACCCCAATCCGTGACTCGGAAAAACGTGTGTTGGAAAACCTTTCAGTTTTACTCCTTTTACTGTTGATGTTGTTCGTGAAGCTTTAACCAAGTTAGATCCTAAGAAACCGGCCGGCCCGGACAACGTAGAGCCTTTCTTTTTAAAGATAGAGCAGTTGTTATTGCTCCACCTCTCAATACTCTTTCTAACCTCTCCCTCAGCTCAAATGCAATTCCAAAAGTATGGAAGTTAGCGTTTGACACCGTCGATCATCTCATCTTAAAGCAGAGGCTGCTCAGTATCGGCATGTCCAGCCGTGCAGTGGGTGGTTTGAGAACTGCCTCTCTGAAAGGTCCCATGTGTTCACTTTGATGGACTGTCTTCTGAGTGGTTAGACATCACTAATGGTGTTCCTCAAGGCTCTGTTTCAGGACCACTTTTATTCAACAGCGTAGGGGAACATGTGGATGAAGCTACTTTACATTAGTATGCGGATTATACCGTGATGTTCTGTGCAGGTCCCTCCACTAAAGAGGCTGGTGTTACATCACAGGCTGTTTCTAACACTACTCAGACTCAGCTCTCTGAACTCAAGCTTCTTTTAGATGTGGATCAAACCAAGGTAATGCTCTCTCTAAAGCTAAACAGACACCAGAGCCTGTTTTAGATATTGTAACTACGCAAGGAACAAAACTTGATGTGGTTACCTGTTACAAATACCTGGGTATCTGCTTGATGATTGTCTCTCTTTTAAACTTCATGTCTCTAACCTGCTGAGGAGCTGAGGGTTAGGCTAGGGTTCTTCTCCAGGAACAAGTCCTGCTTCTCGCTTGAGGCCAGGAAGAGGCTCTGTGACCTTTGACCTGTGCTGGACTCTGGGGATCTGGTCTATATGAATGCACCGGCCCATTGCCTGGTCAGGTTAGATGCTGCGTATCACAGCACTCTGAGATGTGTGACTAACTGTAAAGCATTAACCCTTCACTGTGCCCTGTATGCAAGGGCTGGTCTGCTTTCACTCTCTGTACGGAGGCTCAGTCACTGGTACACTTTATATACAAAGCCATGCTAGGGAAACTTCCATCTTATATCTGCTCCCTGATCTCACGGAGAGCAGCAAGCAGCTATTGTCTGAGGTCACATGATGTAGTCTTGTTAGATGTGCCGAGAGCAAGGACTGTCTCAGGTGAGACGGCTGTTCTGCGCAGCTCCACTTGCTGGAACAATCTTCAGCAAGAATTGAAACGGAGCATCTCATTCCTCTGCATGTCTTTAGAGCTAGGCTAAAGGAAATGCTCGTTGATGCTATGGACACTTGGAAATGTCTATAACTGTGTGTCCTGTAAATATAATGTATAATGTCCTTTATTGTTTCATGTTTCATGAACCTGTTTGCTGCAGGTCTCCCTTGAAAAATAGATCTATGATCTCAATGGGACCAATCTGGTTAAATAAAGGTTTGAAATGAAATGAAAAAAATGCTGACAAAATTATTGCGTTAACGGCGGTAATTATTTTTTGAATTAATTGCGTTAAAAATATTTAAAGCATTTAACGCATGTGCAGAATGTCCCGCCCCATACGTGCCACCAGTGGCAGCGCTGGGGTATGGCTGGGGTAGGCTACACCCATACCAAGAAATGGCTTAGCCCCACCATGAGACACGATGTTAAAGTAAGCAAAATGAAGTCCTCCAACGCGTGGAGTGAACTGCACAGACAGCAGTTAGTCAGACTGATTTCAGCCACTCGTCTGGAAATACCGAAGACCAGAAACGGTTTTGTAAACTTTTGTCACGTAGTGATCGTCTTCTCAATAGAACATCTTTGATAATGTCTTCTGGCCAATCAGAATCAAGATAACGGCGTGGTGTTGTTGCAGGAAGTCCAGACGGAGAATACTTTTGCTGTAGTAGGAGCACTAACTGGTACGCAGGTTATGTGCGTAATCTGAAATGCGTACCGTCACTTGTGTCACAAAGCGCATTTGCGTACCGACGTACTTGTGAAGCTTTTCCAGAAGGCGGTTCGATCCCCGGACGACAGAGTCGGTCTCCGTGTGCACAGACAGGCTGCTGTTAACGTCGGTCTGTACGACGGACCTGTGCCAAAACTACGCCAACCGGCTGCGGAGGGATAGAGCAGTCCCATACCTTCTATTTGTTGTTAGAAATCAACACGTAATGAAATAAATGAATTAAGACCCCACGGTGTGATGATTGATAGGTGTGTGGGCTGTCTTTCACTTTGACACGCAGAACAATGTTATAATAAACATACTGTATGTTAAATGGATATATCCGCCTTCTTTCATTTATCTTTCCATTCCCACAACAATACATATAAAGAAATGGCATATTTTGGACATAGTTCGAATAGTGATTAATCTGATTAATTAATTTTTAAACTGTGATTAATCTGATTAAAAATGGTAATCGTTTGACAGCCCTAATATATATATATACACATATATTATATATATATATATATATATACATATACATATATATACATACATCAGTGTGAGAAAAAGTTTTTAGAGAGTACTTGTCCATGGACAAGTGAGTTTGGCAATGTCCTTGTCCGAATACATTCTTCACTTGCCCAGAATGGACAAAAATTGGGGCCACTGGAATCTTCTTCTTCGCCATCGTATTTTACATTTTCCCACGGTTTTTACGACACCGCTAACGTAAGTGAGCGGTAAGATTTTACTGCATCACACATAGGGTTGGGTATCGTTTGGATTTTAACGATTCCGGTTCTGCTTTTCGATTCCGGTTATTTTCGGTTCTCGATTCCGGTTCTTTGAGAGGGTAAAAATAAGTCCCATGACAAACTGGGAGACACATGTATTTATGAAAACATTAAGTCAGATCTGTATTCCTATTTACAAATCACTTCATACTGTTTAATTTAGTTACGGTTATTGAACACAATTATATAAAAATAATCTCTGCATAGTTAGTTCTAAGTGGTGCAGTTTGAGAATGTACAGTTGGCCCAGTCTCCTCTGATGCTACACTGCAGCCTGCCTGGGGGACAGAGTCCAACCACACATGTCCAACACATAGGCCTGATAATAATAATAATAAGCCTATAGGCCTAGCGCTTTTCTACAACTCAAAGACGCTTGCACGCTTACACATGTCCTGCAATACACATGCTGCAGCTGCTCAGCTGTAAAAGTAAATAAATAGTATTAAATAGCATTTCAATAATGTACTTTCTATACCCTGCTTCATAAACAATACTGACATCCCTGTGCTGCTCCAAATCTGGGGGTCCGGGGATGCGCTGAGCGGCACCGTGCAGCGATCAGCTGATACGGAGCATAGAGAGAGAGAGCTGCGGTCCGCGGGGCTCGGCCTCGCCTCCTGTCCTCACAACTCTTCTTAATCCCGGTACCGGACAATTGTTATTTGTTCCTACTCGGAACCCAGTTTTGCTTCCCAACCCGGCCACTGTGCTGCACTTCCCGCCCCGCTCCGCCTAACTGTACAGAAAGCGGTGAGATGCATTTCCTCATGAATCGACAAGCAGAACCGAAACTAACATTTCTAAACCAACAATGGCGGACACGTACAATTTGCGAATGAGTTCTGCCTTTTGTAAACTGAATTTATCAATAATTTGTCCTACTTGTCCGATATTGTAAATAACACGTCCCGGACGGTGGGACGTGTACTTTTTCGCACACTGGGATCTAAGGTGGGGGTCAGCACAGAGGTCAAGACTTCAATGCTGAAGGGCCAGTGGATCTATGGTGGGGGTCTGCACAGAGGTCAAGACTTCAATGCTGAAGGGCCAGTGGATCTATGGTGGGGGTCAGCACAGAGGTCAAGACTTCAATGCTGAAGGGCCAGTGGATCTATGGTGGGGGTCAGCACAGAGGTCAAGACTTCAATGCCGTAAGTTTTGGTCGCACAGTCATGATACTTATACTATTGGAATCAATATGAAATGATATCTTGTTTGCAGATCCGATGAATATACAATATTGCTACCGTAAGTTATTATAGTGCTAATTCAGACGCCCGGCGTTAGACTTGTGTTTTGTTTCGGTACAAATGGTTCATATCGTCAGTTCGCTGAGTTTCTTCCCGTTAAGTGGGTATGACACATTAGTAGGTTGATACATGTTAAGAAGCCCTGACACACAGTTCCGTGCCGGCGGGGGCCAACACAACAATATTCAGGCTTAACAGGTTAAGTTCTCGCTGAGAAAAAACGACTTCCTCTCTCCTGATTATGTGGCCGTAAAACATGCTGGAGAAAAGCTGCTGGAAAATAAGTTGGCCAAGACTTCATACGGACTAGTTTTATTCTGTCTTAACCGGACTCTTGCTATGAGGTACAGCTTACCTCTGATCAGCAGATGGAGGTCCTCCTTTGAAGTCTAAGACGAAGTCCTTCGACCAGTCGCTCTTGAAGGACAGACAGCTGGGAGAGTCTGCTCTCTGCTGCTGGACCCTGAAACAGAAACAGATGCTTTTGCCAGCTGGAGAGAAATTGATGGAAAAGATGTTAAATCTCTTAGAGGCACTTTATATAACAACGTAATGCTAGTGATCGCTTTGTGTTGCCGATATGTGAACAGGTTGAAAAGAACATTAAACATTTAAACCTTCCCGACTTCCTGAGTTCCCTATATCAGCCGGTGGACTGCTCTCTATGTGAAGACGTGAAGTTTATCTACGAAGCGCCTCGCCTCTCTTCAGCTGCACTCCAGCACCAGCAGTGTGAAGCTAACGTAAAGAATGTGTCTTTAAAGGGAAAACGCCAGAGAGTTCATGCAGACTCCGGTCTGATCCTGAACTTCCTGACGGGCAGACCCCAGGCAGTGCGGGTGGGAAACATCACATCCTCCACCCTGATCCTCAACACCGGAGCCCCTCAAGGCTGCGTGCTCAGCCCTCTCCTCTACTCCCTGTTCACTCACGACTGCGTGGCCACACACAGCTCCAACACCATCGTGAAGTTTGCTGACGACACGACCGTCATCGGCCTGATCACCGACGGCAACGAGACGACATACAGAGAGGAGGTCGAAGCCTGACATCTTGGTGCCAGGATAACAACGCTCCCCTCCGCCATCAATGGGACTACGGCGGAGAGAGTCAGCAGCTTCAGGTTCCTCGGTGTCCACATCACTGAGGACCTGACGATGATGGTTCTTCAGGACTGCTTCTTAAGCTCTAATCACACTCTCGCAGACTGTTCCAGTGTTTCCAAATTAGGTGACGGTGTATGTCGCTTAAGAGGAAAAGATGCCTGTTTTTGTTGTTGTTATTACTGTCAGGAAATGTACAACCTAACCCTGGTCCGCCCAGTAGTAGTCAGATCGCTACTCCTGCTGATTTTAGAGCTAGGTCTGGGTTGGGTTTCATCCACTTGAATGTGCGCAGTCTGTAAACTACATTTTGTCCGTATCTGGGCTCGACTGACGCTGACGTCATTGTTTTATCTGAAACATGGCTAAACAAATCTATTTTGGCCTCTGACGTTGCCTGAAATGGTTTTAATGTGTATCGTACCGACCGGCCTAATAAAGGTGGTGGCGTTGCCATTTATGTTAAGAATAAGTTCAGTGTAACCACATTAGTTTCCAAATCGATCAGTAAGCAATTTGAATTTTTAGCCATAAATATAGAAGTGACAAAGGGTCAACAGGTCATGGTGGTGGGCTGTTACAGACCCCCCTCAGCTGGCAAGGACTCCTTGTCTTCACTAGCAAATCTTTTATCACAACTAGGCTACAAGGACATGGTGCTGCTTGGAGGTTGTAACTGGGACTGGTTAACTGCAGTGTCAGAGGATTTTAAAAACCTTTGTATCTCTTTAAATGTTACTCAGATTGTGGACAGTCCTACTCACCATAACATTAAGTCCCTAATAAATCCTCCCTAATTATCTCATTCTAACTAATGTTCCCCATAAATACTCATCTGTGGGAGTATTTGGAAATGATCTGAGTGATCACTGTGTTGTAGCTACAATTAGGAACACTAAGGTTCAAAAGGTTAAACCTCGCATTATCATCAAGAGAGACAAGAAACATTTTGTGGAGCAGGGTTTTGTGCATGCTCTGTTTGGGTTTGATTGGGGTAAAATGGATCTGTGTGCTGATGTGGAAACCGCTTGGTCTTATTTTTATCTTGGTTTTATGGAGATCATTGATAGACATGCACCCCTGCGTACATTTAGAGTAAAGGGACGAGACAATCCTTGGTTCTCTGCTGAACTGTCCAGTGTCCTTCATGAGAGAAACAAGGCCTGGGCAAAGGCTAGGAGATCAGGCTCAGAGGTAGAGTGGCTGCGTTTAGGCAGCTAAGAAATAGATTCACTTCAAATGTCAAAAGTGCTAAATCTAAGTACTATCTGTCAGTTTCCACAAAGAACCTGAATAATCCTGGAAAATGTTGGAAAGCCATAAAATCGATATCCACCGGTGATATCCGTAATGAGCTCCTCCGTGCCTTACCACAGCATCTGGCTCTATATCGGACAGGGCTCTATGCTAAACTGAGCACTTTGTGTCCTGTGGTTCTCTGTTTGATTCTGTCACTAACTCTGCTTCTGTGAACACCACAGTCTGTGACTCTGAACAACGTGGTCTGGAAAACCCTTTCAGTTTTACTCCTTTTACTGTTGATGTTGTTCGTGAAGCTTTAACCAAGTTAGATCCTAAGAAACCGGCCGGCCCGGACAACGTAGAGCCTTTCTTTTTAAAGATAGCTGCAGACTTTATTGCTCCTCCTCTTACTTCTCTTTCTAACCTCTCCCTCAGCACCAACACAATTCCTAAAGTGTGGAAGTCAGCGTATGTCCTGCCTTTGCTGAAAGGAGGGGAGCCACCTTATTGAATAACTATAGGCCCATCTCTAAGTGGTCAGTTCTGGCTAAGGTTCTTGAACGCCTAGTGAGTGAACAGGTAAAGGAGTTTTTATGTAACATCCTGTCTGAGCATCAGTCAGGCTTCAGAACGCAGCGCAGCACCATCACTGCCACGATGAACGTGTGAACGATGTGGAGAGTATCTTAGATAATAAGCAGAGTCGTGCAGCTCTGTTTATTGACCTGTCCAAAGCGCTTGACACGTCGATCATCTCATCTTAAAGCAGAGGCTGCTCAGTATCGGCATGTCCAGCCGTGCAGTGGGTGGTTTGAGAACTACCTCTCTGAAAGGTCCCAATGTGTTCACTTTGATGGACTGTCTTCTGAGTGGTTAGACATCACTAATGGTGTTCCTCAAGGCTCTGTTTCAGGTCCACTTTTATTCAACAGCGTAGGGGAACATGTGGATGAAGCTACTTTACATTTGTATGCGGATGATACCGTGATGTTCTGTGCAGGTCCCTCATTCAGGAGGCTGGTGTTACATCACAGGCTGTTTCTAACACTACTCAGACTCAGCTCTCTGAACTCAAGCTTCTTCTAGATGTGGATCAAACCAAGGTAACGCTCTTTCTAAAGCTAAACAGACACCAGAGCCTGTTTTAGATATTGTAACTACGCAAGGAACAAAACTTGAAGTTGTTGCCTGTTACAAATACCTTGGTATCTGCTTGATGATTGTCTCTCTTTTAAACTTCAGGTCTCTAACCTGCTGAGGAGCTGAGGGTGAGGCTAGGGTTCTTCTACAGGAACAAGTCCTGTTTCTCGCTTGAGGCCAGGAAGAGGCTCTGTGACCTTTGACCTGTGCTGGACTCTGGGGATCTGGTCTATATGAATGCACCGGCCCATTGCCTGGTCAGGTTAGATGCTGCGTATCACAGCGCTCTGAGATGTGTGACTAACTGTAAAGCATTAACCCTTCACTGTGCCCTGTATGCAAGGGCTGGTTTGCTTTCACTCTCTGTACGGAGGCTCAGTCACTGGTACACTTTATATACAAAGCCATGCTAGGGAAACTTCCATCTTATATCTGCTCCCTGATCTCACGGAGAGCAGCAAGCAGCTATTGTCTGAGGTCACATGATGTAGTCTTGTTAGATGTGCCGAGAGCAAGGACTGTCTGAGGTGAGACGGCTGTTCTGTGCAGCTCCACTTGCTGGAACAATCTTCAGCAAGAATTGAAACGGAGCATCTCATTCCTCTGCATGTCTTTAGAGCTAGGCTAAAGGAAATGCTCGTTGATGCTATGGGCACTTGGAAATGTCTATAACTGTGTGTCCTGTAAATATAATGTATAATGTCCTTTATTGTTTCATGTTTCATGAACCTGTTTGCTGCAGGTCTCCCTTGAAAAATAGATCTATGATCTCAATGGGACCAATCTGGTTAAATAAAGGTTTGAAATGAAATGAAAAAAATGCTGACAAAATTATTGCGTTAACAGCGGTAATTATTTTTTGAATTAATTGCGTTAAAAATATTTAAAGCATTTAACGCATGTGCAGAATGGCCCGCCCCATATGTGCCACCAGTGGCAGCGCTGGGGTATGGCTGGGGTAGGCTACACCCATACCAAGAAATGTCTTAGCCCCACCATGAGACACGATGTTAAAGAAAGCAAAATGAAGTCCTCCAACGCGTGGAGTGAACTGCACAGACAGCAGGTAGTCAGACTGATTTCAGCCACTCGTCTGGAAATACCGGAGACCAGAAACGGTTTTTCCAGAAGGCGGTTCGATCCCCGGACGACAGAGTCGGTCTCCGTGTGCACAGACAGGCTGCTGTTAACGTCGGTCTGTACGACGGACCTGTGCCAAAACTACGCCAACCGGCTGCGGAGGGATAGAGCAGTCCCATACCTTCTATTTGTTGTTAGAAATCAACACGTAATGAAATAAATGAATTAAGACCCCACGGTGTGATGATTGATAGGTGTGTGGGCTGTCTTTCACTTTGACACGCAGAACAATGTTATAATAAACATACTGTATGTTAAATGGATATATCCGCCTTCTTTCATTTATCTTTCCATTCCCAACAATACATATAAAGAAATGGCATATTTTGGACATAGTTCGAATGGTGATTAATCTGATTAAAAATGGTAATCGTTTGACAGCCCTAATATATATATATATATACATATACATATATATATATATATATATATATATATATATATATTGTTGTGTAGTGTTATTGTGAATTGACATGGCTGCTTTATATATATGTCTAGATATTATTCTGTGTTATTGTTGGAGGAACCTGTGACCCTGTTTCTATTGCATTACTTCACTGTATCTGTGTGTATGACAAATCAAACCTTTGACCTTTGGACTTCCTGAAGGTTACACAGAAGCTTTAACACCGACAACAACTGACTTCATGGGAGGAGATACAGGAGCTTCAAATCACGGACCAACAGACAGAAAAGCTGCGTCTACCCCTGGGCCGTCAGGCTGCTGTTTATGTTGTCTGTCCTCCTGCCGTGTTTGTCTTGTTAAGTATGTCTAGTTATTGCACACTGGGACAGGGCTGCACTCTGGATCTCATTGTATTTTAGTACAATGACAATACAAGTCTATAACTTCATATCAAACGGCTTTTAGTCAGTTTGAGTCTTACCCCCCATCAGCAGATTGAGGCTCCATTGAGCGGTCACTCTTAGAGGACTCAGGTCCGGGTTCAGGTTCAGGTCCGGGTCCAGGTCCAGGTTCAGGTTCCATGTTGTTAGGACCCACTTCCTGTTGCATCCTCTTTGCCTTTCTTTGGGATCACGCTTCACTTCGATTGGACTCTGAAAATAAATTCTCCACATTTAGGTGCCCAAGCACTTTATATAGCACTTATATCTTTATACTTTATTAATCTTTCATTCCTTTCTTTCAATACTCCGCTGGTCATGTGACGAGGAACAACCAGCAGAGATCTATTTCCGATGCTCCGTTCACTTCAGGAAATATGTCCGAGAACACACACACACACACACGCAAACGCACACAAGCACACACTCAAACACACGCAAACGCACACACGCAAACACACACACACACACACGCAAACGCACACACATACGCACACAAGCACACACACTCAAACACACGCAAACGCACACACGCAAACACACACACACACACACACACGCAAACGCACTCACACACGCACACACACACACACACACACACCCACGCACACACACACAGAAGTTCCAGACATACTTCAAAGTGATCAGAACACAGAGGTGGTGAGAAGCGTCCACGTGGAGTTACTCTCTGAGCACTGATTGGTCAGAAGAGGAGTCTCTAAAAGCTCTAAAGTCACAAAGAGTTACAAACCTTCCGAGAGAAGAAGAAGCTGCGACACCGCGAGGACAAAGTGAAAGTAAACTGCAAACAGGAAGCCCTTCAAAATAAGAGCCCTTACAGAACAGTGATAGCTGACTTTAAACCGGAAGCTGGAAGCATCAGACAGCTGCTGGAAGGAAGCTCTAGCAGGGGTGTCAAACTCAAGACCCGGGGGCCAGATCCGGCCCGCGACTTCACTTAATGCGGCCCCACAAGAGCTCTGAAAGAATATGATACGTTTCTTATACAGTTACATAACGATTTACAGAAGAGCGTTGCTCATAAACTACATGTCCCACAATGCATCTCAAATGTGAATTTCTTTCAGAATTTGGCTTTTAAACAAATAATAATGTTGTGACATTCTCACTGAAGAGACTTCCAATGACTTGCCCTAGACTTCTGCTTTCAGACGTAGTTAATTATGAACTAACCCTTACCCTATCCAGGGATCACCAACTGCATTGGTCCAAGGGCCAACCTTTATCCAATAGACACTTTCGCGGGCCAGCAATTTTTATATTGCCCAGAATGAAGTTGTTGACTGGGGTTGCTAGTGGAGCACGCTGTTGACCATATAAAACTTAGCAGACTCTTCAAGCTAACGAAGGCTACGCAGTACGCAGTCTACTGTCCCGCAGCTGCTGCCTCTCTGTTGGACTCCGGTACTGCACATTACTCACGAGAAGTTGTAAAAACAAAAATTGAGTGGGGGGCGAATGCACTAACCACTCCGCAAACCCCACAGTCACCCCCACCGTGCGGGCCGGATGAGACTGTCTGGCGGGCCGCATGTGGCCGCCAGTTGATGGTCACTGCCCTATCCCATAATATTCCAATGCAGAGGCTGTCGTAATACATTATGTTATATATCTATCTAAGGAGGGTGTCGTTTTTCTCATACTGATATTCTGAACAATCTGTGCTGTTGTATTTGCTGTAAAGAAAGCTCTTGTCTCTACTGTAGGCTATTTTTATTTTATGTACAGCACTTTGGCTCGACCAAACATCGTTTATAAATGTGCTATATAAATAAAACTTGATTTGAATTGATATATTAAATATTTATACATGTATTTTCATATAGCCTTAAAGTTACAACCGGCACTTTGAGTGCAACCACAATGCTGATGTGGCCCGTGATGAAATTTAGTTTGACCCCCTGCTCTAGAGGCTCTCTTACTGCTTTGGTTTACCATCCAGTCACACATCTGTTCACATCATGAAGACAAGACACTCAGGGGGGACGAGTCCTCTATGTTAGAGTCAGAGTACAAGTCCTCTAAATTAGAGTCAGAGTACAAGTCCTCTAAATTAGAATCAGAGTACAAGTCCTCTATATTAGAGTCAGAGTACAAGTCCTCTAAATTAGAGTCAGAGTACAAGTCCACTATATTAGTGTCAGGGTACAAGTCCTCTAAATTAGAGTCAGAGTACAAGTCCACTATATTAGAGTCAGAGTACAAGTCCTCTAAATTAGAGTCAGAGTACAAGTCCTCTATATAAGAGTCAAAGTACAAGTCCTCTATATTCGAGTCAGAGTACAAGTCCTCTATGTTAGAGTCGGAGTACAAGTCCTCTAAATTAAGAGTCAGAGTACAAGTCCTCTATATTAGAGTCAGAGTACAAGTCCTCTATATTAGAGTCAGAGTACAAGTCCTCTAAATTAGAGTCAGAGTACAAGTCCTCTATATTAGAGTCAGAGTACAAGTCCTCTACATTAGAGTCAGAGTACAAGTCCTCTATATTAGAGTCAGAGTACAAGTCCTCTATATTAGAGTCAGAGTACAAGTCCTCTAAATTAGAGTCAGAGTACAAGTCCTCTAAATTAGAGTCAGAGTACAAGTCCTCTATATTAGAGTCAGAGTACAAGTCCTCTAAATTAGAGTCAGAGTACAAGTCCTCTATATTAGAGTCAGAGTACAAGTCCTCTATATTAGAGTCAGAGTACAAGTCCTCTAAATTAGAGTCAGAGTACAAGTCCTCTATATTAGAGTCAGAGTACAAGTCCTCTATATTAGAGTCAGAGTACAAGTCCTCTATATTAGAGTCAGAGTACAAGTCCTATATATTAGAGTCAGAGTACAAGTCCTCTATATTAGAGTCAGAGTACAAGTCCTCTAAATTAGAGTCAGAGTACAAGTCCTCTATATTAGAGTCAGAGTACAAGTCCTCTATATAAGAGTCAGAGTACAAGTCCTCTATATTAGAGTCAGAGTACAAGTCCTCTAAATTAGAGTCAGAGTACAAGTCCTCTATATTAGAGTCAGAGTACAAGTCCTCTATATTAGAGTCAGAGTACAAGTCCTCTACATTAGAGTCAGAGTACAAGTCCTCTATATTAGAGTCAGAGTACAAGTCCTCTATATTAGAGTCAGAGTACAAGTCCTCTACATTAGAGTCAGAGTACAAGTCCTCTAAATTAGAGTCAGAGTACAAGTCCTCTAAGTTAGAGTCAGAGTACAAGTCCTCTAAATTAGAGTCAGAGTACAAGTCCTCTACATTAGAGTCAGAGTACAAGTCCTCTATATTAGAGTCAGAGTACAAG
This sequence comes from Champsocephalus esox, assembly GCA_036324585.1. Classification (NCBI taxonomy): domain Eukaryota; kingdom Metazoa; phylum Chordata; class Actinopteri; order Perciformes; family Channichthyidae; genus Champsocephalus; species Champsocephalus esox. The sequence goes on from CM070498.1 coordinate 1,621,433, forward strand.
TCCTCTACATTAGAGTCAGAGTACAAGTCCTCTAAATTAGAGTCAGAGTACAAGTCCTCTAAATTAGAGTCAGAGTACAAGTCCTCTAAGTTAGAGTCAGAGTACAAGTCCTCTAAATTAGAGTCAGAGTACAAGTCCTCTACATTAGAGTCAGAGTACAAGTCCTCTAAATTAGAGTCAGAGTACAAGTCCTCTAAATTAGAGTCAGAGTACAAGTCCTCTACATTAGAGTCAGAGTACAAGTCCTCTAAATTAGAGTCAGAGTACAAGTCCTCTAAATTAGAGTCAGAGTACAAGTCCTCTACATTAGAGTCAGAGTACAAGTCCTCTAAATTAGAGTCAGAGTACAAGTCCTCTAAATTAGAGTCAGAGTACAAGTCCTCTACATTAGAGTCAGAGTACAAGTCCTCTAAATTAGAGTCAGAGTACAAGTCCTCTAAATTAGAGTCAGAGTACAAGTCCTCTACATTAGAGTCAGAGTACAAGTCCTCTACATTAGAGTCAGAGTACAAGTCCTCTATATTAGAGTCAGAGTACAAGTCCTCTAAATTAGAGTCAGAGTACAAGTCCTCTATATTAGAGTCAGAGTACAAGTCCTCTACATTAGAGTCAGAGTACAAGTCCTCTATATTAGAGTCAGAGTACAAGTCCTCTACATTAGAGTCAGAGTACAAGTCCTCTAAATTAGAGTCAGAGTACAAGTCCTCTATATTAGAGTCAGAGTACAAGTCCTTATATTAGAGTCAGAGTACAAGACCTCTATGTTAGAGTCAGAGTACAAGTCCTCTATGTTAGAGTCAGAGTACAAGTCCTCTAAATTAGAGTCAGAGTACAAGTCCTCTATGTTAGAGTCAGAGTACAAGTCCTCTATATTAGAGTCAGAGTACAAGTCCTCTATGTTAGAGTCAGAGTACAAGTCCTCTAAATTAGAGTCAGAGTACAAGTCCTCTATGTTAGAGTCAGAGTACAAGTCCTCTAAATTAGAGTCAGAGTACAAGTCCTCTATGTTAGAGTCAGAGTACAAGTCCTCTATATTAGAGTCAGAGTACAAGTCCTCTATGTTAGAGTCAGAGTACAAGTCCTCTATATTAGAGTCAGAGTACAAGTCCTCTAAATTAGAGTCAGAGTACAAGTCCTCTATGTTAGAGTCAGAGTACAAGTCCTCTAAATTAGAGTCAGAGTACAAGTCCTCTAAATTAGAGTCAGAGTACAAGTCCTCTATATTAGAGTCAGAGTACAAGTCCTCTAAATTAGAGTCAGAGTACAAGTCCTCTATATTAGAGTCAGAGTACAAGTCCTCTACATTAGAGTCAGAGTACAAGTCCTCTAAATTAGAGTCAGAGTACAAGTCCTCTATATTAGAGTCAGAGTACAAGTCCTCTAAATTAGAGTCAGAGTACAAGTCCTCTAAATTAGAGTCAGAGTACAAGTCCTCTATATTAGAGTCAGAGTACAAGTCCTCTAAATTAGAGTCAGAGTACAAGTCCTCTATATTAGAGTCAGAGTACAAGTCCTCTATATTAGAGTCAGAGTACAAGTCCTCTAAATTAGAGTCAGAGTACAAGTCCTCTATATTAGAGTCAGAGTACAAGTCCTCTATATTAGAGTCAGAGTACAAGTCCTCTATATTAGAGTCAGAGTACAAGTCCTCTATATTAGAGTCAGAGTACAAGTCCTCTATATTAGAGTCAGAGTACAAGTCCTCTAAATTAGAGTCAGAGTACAAGTCCTCTATATTAGAGTCAGAGTACAAGTCCTCTATATTAGAGTCAGAGTACAAGTCCTCTAAATTAGAGTCAGAGTACAAGTCCTCTAAATTAGAGTCAGAGTACAAGTCCTCTATATTAGAGTCAGAGTACAAGTCCTCTATATTAGAGTCAGAGTACAAGTCCTCTAAATTAGAGTCAGAGTACAAGTCCTCTAAATTAGAGTCAGAGTACAAGTCCTCTATATTAGAGTCAGAGTACAAGTCCTCTACATTAGAGTCAGAGTACAAGTCCTCTAAATTAGAGTCAGAGTACAAGTCCTCTAATTAGAGTCAGAGTACAAGTCCTCTAAATTAGAGTCAGAGTACAAGTCCTCTAAATTAGAGTCAGAGTACAAGTCCTCTAAATTAGAGTCAGAGTACAAGTCCTCTAATTAGAGTCAGAGTACAAGTCCTCTAAATTAGAGTCAGAGTACAAGTCCTCTAATTAGAGTCAGAGTACAAGTCCTCTAATTAGAGTCAGAGTACAAGTCCTCTAAATTAGAGTCAGAGTACAAGTCCTCTACATTAGAGTCAGAGTACAAGTCCTCTAAATTAGAGTCAGAGTACAAGTCCTCTAAATTAGAGTCAGAGTACAAGTCCTCTACATTAGAGTCAGAGTACAAGTCCTCTAAATTAGAGTCAGAGTACAAGTCCTCTAAATTAGAGTCAGAGTACAAGTCCTCTATATTAGAGTCAGAGTACAAGTCCTCTAAATTAGAGTCAGAGTACAAGTCCTCTAAATTAGAGTCAGAGTACAAGTCCTCTACATTAGAGTCAGAGTACAAGTCCTCTAAATTAGAGTCAGAGTACAAGTCCTCTAAATTAGAGTCAGAGTACAAGTCCTCTACATTAGAGTCAGAGTACAAGTCCTCTACATTAGAGTCAGAGTACAAGTCCTCTAATTAGAGTCAGAGTACAAGTCCTCTAAATTAGAGTCAGAGTACAAGTCCTCTATATTAGAGTCAGAGTACAAGTCCTCTAAATTAGAGTCAGAGTACAAGTCCTCTATATTAGAGTCAGAGTACAAGTCCTCTACATTAGAGTCAGAGTACAAGTCCTCTAATTAGAGTCAGAGTACAAGTCCTCTATATTAGAGTCAGAGTACAAGTCCTCTAAATTAGAGTCAGAGTACAAGTCCTCTATATTAGAGTCAGAGTACAAGTCCTCTATATTAGAGTCAGAGTACAAGTCCTCTAATTAGAGTCAGAGTACAAGTCCTCTAAATTAGAGTCAGAGTACAAGTCCTCTAATTAGAGTCAGAGTACAAGTCCTCTAAATTAGAGTCAGAGTACAAGTCCTCTAAATTAGAGTCAGAGTACAAGTCCTCTAAATTAGAGTCAGAGTACAAGTCCTCTAAATTAGAGTCAGAGTACAAGTCCTCTACATTAGAGTCAGAGTACAAGTCCTCTAAATTAGAGTCAGAGTACAAGTCCTCTAATTAGAGTCAGAGTACAAGTCCTCTAAATTAGAGTCAGAGTACAAGTCCTCTAAATTAGAGTCAGAGTACAAGTCCTCTAAATTAGAGTCAGAGTACAAGTCCTCTAAATTAGAGTCAGAGTACAAGTCCTCTAAATTAGAGTCAGAGTACAAGTCCTCTAAATTAGAGTCAGAGTACAAGTCCTCTAAATTAGAGTCAGAGTACAAGTCCTCTACATTAGAGTCAGAGTACAAGTCCTCTAAATTAGAGTCAGAGTACAAGTCCTCTAAATTAGAGTCAGAGTACAAGTCCTCTAAATTAGAGTCAGAGTACAAGTCCTCTAAATTAGAGTCAGAGTACAAGTCCTCTAAATTAGAGTCAGAGTACAAGTCCTCTAATTAGAGTCAGAGTACAAGTCCTCTAAATTAGAGTCAGAGTACAAGTCCTCTAAATTAGAGTCAGAGTACAAGTCCTCTAATTAGAGTCAGAGTACAAGTCCTCTAATTAGAGTCAGAGTACAAGTCCTCTATATTAGAGTCAGAGTACAAGTCCTCTAAATTAGAGTCAGAGTACAAGTCCTCTATATTAGAGTCAGAGTACAAGTCCTCTACATTAGAGTCAGAGTACAAGTCCTCTATATTAGAGTCAGAGTACAAGTCCTCTAAATTAGAGTCAGAGTACAAGTCCTCTAAATTAGAGTCAGAGTACAAGTCCTCTATATTAGAGTCAGAGTACAAGTCCTCTAATTAGAGTCAGAGTACAAGTCCTCTATGTTAGAGTCAGAGTACAAGTCCTCTATGTTAGAGTCAGAGTACAAGTCCTCTAAATTAGAGTCAGAGTACAAGTCCTCTATATTAGAGTCAGAGTACAAGTCCTCTATATTAGAGTCAGAGTACAAGTCCTCTAATTAGAGTCAGAGTACAAGTCCTCTAAATTAGAGTCAGAGTACAAGTCCTCTATATTAGAGTCAGAGTACAAGTCCTCTAATTAGAGTCAGAGTACAAGTCCTCTATATTAGAGTCAGAGTACAAGTCCTCTATATTAGAGTCAGAGTACAAGTCCTCTATATTAGAGTCAGAGTACAAGTCCTCTAATTAGAGTCAGAGTACAAGTCCTCTAAATTAGAGTCAGAGTACAAGTCCTCTATGTTAGAGTCAGAGTACAAGTCCTCTAAATTAGAGTCAGAGTACAAGTCCTCTATATTAGAGTCAGAGTACAAGTCCTCTATATTAGAGTCAGAGTACAAGTCCTCTAAATTAGAGTCAGAGTACAAGTCCTCTATATTAGAGTCAGAGTACAAGTCCTCTAAATTAGAGTCAGAGTACAAGTCCTCTATATTAGAGTCAGAGTACAAGTCCTCTATATTAGAGTCAGAGTACAAGTCCTCTAAATTAGAGTCAGAGTACAAGTCCTCTAAATTAGAGTCAGAGTACAAGTCCTCTATATTAGAGTCAGAGTACAAGTCCTCTAAATTAGAGTCAGAGTACAAGTCCTCTATATTAGAGTCAGAGTACAAGTCCTCTATATTAGAGTCAGAGTACAAGTCCTCTAAATTAGAGTCAGAGTACAAGTCCTCTAATTAGAGTCAGAGTACAAGTCCTCTATATTAGAGTCAGAGTACAAGTCCTCTATATTAGAGTCAGAGTACAAGTCTCTATAATTAGAGTCAGAGTACAAGTCCTCTATATTAGAGTCAGAGTACAAGTCCTCTAAATTAGAGTCAGAGTACAAGTCCTCTATATTAGAGTCAGAGTACAAGTCCTCTATATTAGAGTCAGAGTACAAGTCCTCTATATTAGAGTCAGAGTACAAGTCCTCTAAATTAGAGTCAGAGTACAAGTCCTCTATATTAGAGTCAGAGTACAAGTCCTCTAAATTAGAGTCAGAGTACAAGTCCTCTACATTAGAGTCAGAGTACAAGTCCTCTATATTAGAGTCAGAGTACAAGTCCTCTATATTAGAGTCAGAGTACAAGTCCTCTACATTAGAGTCAGAGTACAAGTCCTCTAAATTAGAGTCAGAGTACAAGTCCTCTAAGTTAGAGTCAGAGTACAAGTCCTCTAAATTAGAGTCAGAGTACAAGTCCTCTAAATTAGAGTCAGAGTACAAGTCCTCTATATTAGAGTCAGAGTACAAGTCCTCTACATTAGAGTCAGAGTACAAGTCCTCTAAATTAGAGTCAGAGTACAAGTCCTCTAAATTAGAGTCAGAGTACAAGTCCTCTAATTAGAGTCAGAGTACAAGTCCTCTAAATTAGAGTCAGAGTACAAGTCCTCTACATTAGAGTCAGAGTACAAGTCCTCTAAATTAGAGTCAGAGTACAAGTCCTCTAAATTAGAGTCAGAGTACAAGTCCTCTACATTAGAGTCAGAGTACAAGTCCTCTAAATTAGAGTCAGAGTACAAGTCCTCTAAATTAGAGTCAGAGTACAAGTCCTCTACATTAGAGTCAGAGTACAAGTCCTCTAAATTAGAGTCAGAGTACAAGTCCTCTAAATTAGAGTCAGAGTACAAGTCCTCTACATTAGAGTCAGAGTACAAGTCCTCTAAATTAGAGTCAGAGTACAAGTCCTCTAAATTAGAGTCAGAGTACAAGTCCTCTACATTAGAGTCAGAGTACAAGTCCTCTACATTAGAGTCAGAGTACAAGTCCTCTATATTAGAGTCAGAGTACAAGTCCTCTAAATTAGAGTCAGAGTACAAGTCCTCTATATTAGAGTCAGAGTACAAGTCCTCTACATTAGAGTCAGAGTACAAGTCCTCTATATTAGAGTCAGAGTACAAGTCCTCTACATTAGAGTCAGAGTACAAGTCCTCTAAATTAGAGTCAGAGTACAAGTCCTCTATATTAGAGTCAGAGTACAAGTCCTTTATATTAGAGTCAGAGTACAAGACCTCTATGTTAGAGTCAGAGTACAAGTCCTCTATGTTAGAGTCAGAGTACAAGTCCTCTAAATTAGAGTCAGAGTACAAGACCTCTATGTTAGAGTCAGAGTACAAGTCCTCTATATTAGAGTCAGAGTACAAGTCCTCTATGTTAGAGTCAGAGTACAAGTCCTCTAAATTAGAGTCAGAGCACAAGTCCTCTATGTTAGAGTCAGAGTACAAGTCCTCTAAGTTAGAGTCAGAGTACAAGTCCTCTATGTTAGAGTCAGAGTACAAGTCCTCTATATTAGAGTCAGAGTACAAGTCCTCTATGTTAGAGTCAGAGTACAAGTCCTCTATGTTAGAGTCAGAGTACAAGTCCTCTAAATTAGAGTCAGAGTACAAGTCCTCTATGTTAGAGTCAGAGTGCAAGTCCTCTAAATTAGAGTCAGAGTACAAGTCCTCTATATTAGAGTCAGAGTACAAGTCCTCTAAATTAGAGTCAGAGTACAAGTCCTCTACATTAGAGTCAGAGTACAAGTCCTCTACATTAGAGTCAGAGTACAAGTCCTCTAAATTAGAGTCAGAGTACAAGTCCTCTACATTAGAGTCAGAGTACAAGTCCTCTAAATTAGAGTCAGAGTACAAGTCCTCTAAATTAGAGTCAGAGTACAAGTCCTCTACATTAGAGTCAGAGTACAAGTCCTCTAAATTAGAGTCAGAGTACAAGTCCTCTAAATTAGAGTCAGAGTACAAGTCCTCTACATTAGAGTCAGAGTACAAGTCCTCTAAATTAGAGTCAGAGTACAAGTCCTCTAAATTAGAGTCAGAGTACAAGTCCTCTACATTAGAGTCAGAGTACAAGTCCTCTACATTAGAGTCAGAGTACAAGTCCTCTATATTAGAGTCAGAGTACAAGTCCTCTAAATTAGAGTCAGAGTACAAGTCCTCTATATTAGAGTCAGAGTACAAGTCCTCTACATTAGAGTCAGAGTACAAGTCCTCTATATTAGAGTCAGAGTACAAGTCCTCTACATTAGAGTCAGAGTACAAGTCCTCTAAATTAGAGTCAGAGTACAAGTCCTCTATATTAGAGTCAGAGTACAAGTCCTCTACATTAGAGTCAGAGTACAAGTCCTCTATATTAGAGTCAGAGTACAAGTCCTCTACATTAGAGTCAGAGTACAAGTCCTCTAAATTAGAGTCAGAGTACAAGTCCTCTATATTAGAGTCAGAGTACAAGTCCTTTATATTAGAGTCAGAGTACAAGACCTCTATGTTAGAGTCAGAGTACAAGTCCTCTATGTTAGAGTCAGAGTACAAGTCCTCTAAATTAGAGTCAGAGTACAAGACCTCTATGTTAGAGTCAGGGTACAAGTCCTCTATATTAGAGTCAGAGTACAAGTCCTCTATGTTAGAGTCAGAGTACAAGTCCTCTAAATTAGAGTCAGAGCACAAGTCCTCTATGTTAGAGTCAGAGTACAAGTCCTCTAAGTTAGAGTCAGAGTACAAGTCCTCTATGTTAGAGTCAGAGTACAAGTCCTCTATATTAGAGTCAGAGTACAAGTCCTCTATGTTAGAGTCAGAGTACAAGTCCTCTATGTTAGAGTCAGAGTACAAGTCCTCTAAATTAGAGTCAGAGTACAAGTCCTCTATGTTAGAGTCAGAGTGCAAGTCCTCTAAATTAGAGTCAGAGTACAAGTCCTCTATATTAGAGTCAGAGTACAAGTCCTCTATGTTAGAGTCTGAGTGGTATTCGGACCGATAATTATCGGTCCGATATTATGAATTATGACGTCATCCCGATAAACCCGATAAAAGTATTAA
>CM070498.1:1634287-1635694 GCA_036324585.1 Champsocephalus esox
GTTTTGGTAAACATGGTTTGTGTCGTCAGTTAGCTGAGATTATTCCCGTTAATCTGGTATAACACATTAATAGTTTGTTAAATATTAAGATCCCCTGAGACAGATTACGTTTTTTATGAATTGAACAACAGAAAAATAATTGTAAGATTAGTCGACTAATCGATCAAATAATCGCCCGATTAATCGTTTTCGAAATAATCGTTTCCCCCCAGCACTAATAGACACGTAAGGGTTTCAACATGTTCCAGGATTTCAATACTTTGATTGAATACATGAATCAGTTCTTCACACATGGTGCTCTTTCTAGATTTCAGGAACTACTACCTTTGCATGGGCCGGAGGAACAGGACAAGGAGTGTGAGGAGTTCCTGGAATATCAGCTGATGGATATCCCCGCCCCAAGATCCCCCCACCTTGAATGTTGAGGAGTTTTGGGGGGAGTATGTCCTCAATCAAGTGCAAGGTAAGAAATATTTGGCACCACATGACATACACAGAATCAATTGAAATCAAAAGCAACGCATTTGAGTCATAGAGTCTCTTGGTTCCTTTTTCTAAAGGTGACCGGTTTGAGCCGGTTTGGGAGGCTCACTAAAATAGCTCAACTTGTTCTAGTGCTCCCTCACTCTAATGCCGACGCGGAGAGGGTTGCCACCAACACCTACAACGAAACACACACACACACACACACACACACATCCCTTCACTAAGAATGAAATAAATATGTTTGTATTTGTATGAATGTATGTGTCATTTATCAGATAAGACCACCGTCCCCACCCAAAGCCCCGCCGCTGCCAAAATCTCACTCTGAACTCTGTTCAAAACTTGAGAGCCCTGTATTAAGCATTTTAAAACATAGGTGGTGAGTTGCAAAGTGCTTTGTTCTGAACGTTCATCAGTATTATAACAAAGAGAGAAATATGAACGTTAGTTTTCACTGAAATGATCAAATGAAGTCTCTCAGTCTTCACTGAGCTGTGTGGGGTTTGTTCAGCTTCTAAAGATGTCTGAATGGTGATACACACAGAGACAGATGTTCAGGACTAACGGTTATAATTGATTTAAGATCTTTAGTTCATCAATCATACGTGTTGGGGTCATGTGTATTAATGTGGACCGGAGGGAGAGTCTGTTTCTCTGTTGTCTCGTTCACAAAGCAGAGCAGCAGCATCAGAGCACGGAGCAGAGTCTCTGGATGAGTTCACAGCAGTCCCTCGTTCTGATTGAACATCCGTGTTGTAGTCCGCTGGATAGAAAACTGTGGTTTCCATGGTTACCCCACAGCAGCAGACGCACACAATGCCGTCCGCTGGCGCATCATAAACACGTCAGATAGTGAGAGTGCATTCTGATTCTCTAAAGTACCGCAGTCTCTTCTCCTAAGTCCTTTTGAACTCTCCTATA
>CM070498.1:1636194-1696993 GCA_036324585.1 Champsocephalus esox
CTCTCAGGTCTTCTGGTCTGAATGTCTTCCGTTTGTTCAAAGCCCTTTGAATAGCCTCGTGTTGAAAGCTGCTGTAAATAAACCTGCCTTGCCTTTGCAATGTGGAGTTGGTCTTCATTTCAAATATCCATGTTTCTCAGAGGAATGACAGGAACAGGTATTTCTTGGCATTTGATAGGCTGCATTATTAACATGTTAACAACATATTAGGATTTGTAGTTGCAGATTGAATTCTGTTTCCACAGGTCGGTAATGTGCAGTCTCCTCCACTAGATGTCACTCTTTACCTTCTCCTAAATACTCTGCGCAATGCACTGATCCGTGCATCCGTTGCTTTCACTTCTTCACACTACAGTATATGTAAAGACAATATATTCTGTATTCTAATGTTCAGTGTTCTGTTTGACCTTATTCTATCGTTGGAGCTATACATCGCTTTATATTATTTAATCGTTTAACATTTATTTCCTTGCTGTTTTATCGTGTTTATTGTAAATGTAAATGATATACACCTGATGTTCAGGTGTATATCAGTGTGTAGTGTCTCTACTTTAAAGAGTCCTCTCCTGTTGATGTTCAGGTGTATATCAGTATGTAGTGTCTCTACTTTAAAGAGTCCTCTCCGGCTGATGTTCAGGTGTATATCAGTATGTAGTGTCTACTTTAAAGAGTCCTCTCCTGCTGATGTTTAGGTGTATATCAGTATGTAGTGTCTCTACTTTAAAGAGTCCTCTCCGGCTGATGTTCAGGTGTATATCAGTATGTAGTGTCTACTTTAAAGAGTCCTCTCCTGCTGATGTTCAGGTGTATATCAGTATGTAGTGTCTCTACTTTAAAGAGTCCTCTCCTGCTGATGTTCAGGTGTATATCAGTATGTAGTGTCTCTACTTTAAAGAGTCCTCTCCTGCTGATGTTCAGGTGTATATCAGTATGTAGTGTCTCTACTTTAAAGAGTCCTCTCCTGCTGGTGTTCAGTTGTATATCAGTATGTAGTGTCTCTACTTTAAAGAGTCCTCTCCTGCTGATGTTCAGGTGTATATCAGTATGTAGTGTCTCTACTTTAAAGAGTCCTCTCCTGCTGATGTTCAGGTGTATATCAGTATGTAGTGTCTCTACTTTAAAGAGTCCTCTCCTGCTGATGTTCAGGTGTATATCAGTATGTAGTGTCTCTACTTTAAAGAGTCCTCTCCTGCTGATGTTCAGGTGTATATCAGTATGTAGTGTCTCTACTTTAAAGAGTCCTCTCCTGCTGATGTTCAGGTGTATATCAGTATGTAGTGTCTCTATTTTAAAGAGTCCTCTCCTGCTGATGTTCAGGTGTATATCAGTATGTAGTGTCTCTACTTTAAAGAGTCCTCTCCTGCTGATGGTCAGGTGTATATCAGTATGTAGTGTCTCTACTTTAAAGAGTCCTCTCCTGCTGATGTTCAGGTGTATATCAGTATGTAGTGTCTCTACTTTAAAGAGTCCTCTCCTGCTGATGGTCAGGTGTATATCAGTATGTAGTGTCTCTACTTTAAAGAGTCCTCTCCTGCTGATGTTCAGGTGTATATCAGTATGTAGTGTCTCTACTTTAAAGAGTCCTCTCCTGCTGATGTTCAGGTGTATATCAGTATGTAGTGTCTCTACTTTAAAGAGTCCTCTCCTGCTGATGGTCAGGTGTATATCAGTATGTAGTGTCTCTACTTTAAAGAGTCCTCTCCTGCTGATGTTCAGGTGTATATCAGTGTGTAGTGTCTCTACTTTAAAGAGTCCTCTCCTGCTGATGGTCAGGTGTATATCAGTATGTAGTGTCTCTACTTTAAAGAGTCCTCTCCTGCTGATGTTCAGGTGTATATCAGTGTGTAGTGTCTCTACTTTAAAGAGTCCTCTCCTGCTGATGGTCAGGTGTATATCAGTATGTAGTGTCTCTACTTTAAAGAGTCCTCTCCTGCTGATGTTCAGGTGTATATCAGTATGTAGTGTCTCTACTTTAAAGAGTCCTCTCCTGCTGATGTTCAGGTGTATATCAGTATGTAGTGTCTCTACTTTAAAGAGTCCTCTCCTGCTGATGTTCAGGTGTATATCAGTATGTAGTGTCTCTACTTTAAAGAGTCCTCTCCTGCTGATGTTCAGGTGTATATCAGTATGTAGTGTCTCTACTTTAAAGAGTCCTCTCCTGCTGATGTTCAGGTGTATATCAGTATGTAGTGTCTCTACTTTAAAGAGTCCTCTCCTGCTGATGTTCAGGTGTATATCAGTATGTAGTGTCTACTTTAAAGAGTCCTCTCCTGCTGATGTTCAGGTGTATATCAGTATGTAGTGTCTCTACTTTAAAGAGTCCTCTCCTGCTGATGTTCAGGTGTATATCAGTATGTAGTGTCTACTTTAAAGAGTCCTCTCCTCTGATGTTCAGGTGTATATCAGTATGTAGCGTCTCCACTTTAAAGAGTCCTCTCCTGCTGATGTTCAGGTGTATATCAGTATGTAGTGCTGCTCAGCTGCTTCAGTCTCCGTCTGAATTCCTCGACCTGAACTGAAATCTGAAAGATGAGCCGAGTGTGTCGCATACCACTGAGACCTGAAACCCCCCCCCCAAAACCCCACCAATATATCCTGACAAAACCCCACCAATATATCCTGACCAAAACCCCACCAATATATCCTGACAAAACCCCACCAATATATCCTGACAAAACCCCACCAATATATCCTGACCAAAACCCCACCAATATATCCTGACCAAAACCCCACCAATATATTTTGACCCTCCCCCCCCCCAAAACCCCACCAATATATCCTGACCAAAACCCCACCAATATATCCTGACCCCGACTCACTGCAGTGTAAATAGATCCTCCGCTGCTGACGCATCAATAACCTGTTTGTTTTAAAGCTGCTGTCCTTTCAAAATAAAACTCTCTGCAGAGATGACTTTATAATCAGTCACATGGTCGATGTACTGCTGCAACTCTCTCTCTCTCTCTCTCTCTCTCTCTCTCTCTCTCTCTCTGTCTGTCTGTCTGTCTGTCTCTCTCTCTCTCTCTCTCTCTCTCTCTCTCTCTCTCTCTTCTCTCTGTCTCTCTCTCTCTCTCTCTCTCTCTCTCTCTCTCTCTCTCTCTCTCTCTCTCTCTCTCTCTCTCTGTCTCTGTCTCTCTGTCTCTCTCTCTCTGTCTGTCTGTCTCTCTCTCTGTCTGTCTGTCTCTCTCTCTCTGTCTCTCTCTCTCTCTCTCTCTCTCTGTCTCTCTCTGTCTGTCTCTCTCTCTCTCTCTCTCTCTCTCTCTCTCTCTCTCTCTCTCTGTCTGTCTGTCTGTCTGTCTCTCTCTCTCTCTCTCTCTCTCTCTCTCTCTCTCTGTCTCTCTGTCTCTCTCTCTCTCTCTCTCTCTCTCTCTCTCTCTCTCTCTCTCTCTCTCACAAACTGGCAGTTCAAGGGTTAAAATCCTGAACATAATTTAACATTTGGTATTTTTGATCAGGACTGAAGTTGATTGAAAGATTTAACCCCAAAGAGTTTAAAAAATATGAATCTGTTGTCATTTTAGAGCAGTTTTTGGAAGTGGACATTTTTGTCTCGAATGACTAATTTGCGTCGTCCAATCGAATGACACCGGAGGGTTAAATATTAACAATATAATAACATCAATGGAAATATATATATACACACCGGAAAATATTATATATAAATACCTTGTGTGTATAGCTATTGCTTTATCTGCTTAATGTTATCTTCATAAGAAAGTCCATGATTATAAGTGTGCAGTATCATAACTACATCTTTGATGTTTGTAAAAAACCAAACCGTTTGAGATGCATTGTGGGACATGTAGTTTATGAGCAACGCTCTTCTGTAAATCGTTATGTAACCGTATAAGAAACGTATCATATTCTTTCAGAGCTCTTGTGGGGCCGCATTAAGTGAAGTCGCGGGCCGGATCTGGCCCCCGGGTCTTGAGTTTGACACCCCTGCTAGAGCTTCCTTCCAGCAGCTGTCTGATGCTTCCAGCTTCCGGTTTAAAGTCAGCTATCACTGTTCTGTAAGGGCTCTTATTTTGAAGGGCTTCCTGTTTGCGGTTTACTTTCACTTTGTCCTCGCGGTGTCGCAGCTTCTTCTTCTCTCGAAAGGTTTGTAACTCTTTGTGACTTTAGAGCTTTTAGAGACTCCTCTTCTGACCAATCAGTGCTCAGAGAGTAACTCCACGTGGACGCTTCTCACCACCTCTGTGTTCTGATCACTTTGAAGTATGTCTGTAACTTCTGTGTGTGTGTGTGTGTGCGCGCGCGTGTGTGATTGTGTGAGTGTGTGCGTTTGCGTGTGCGCGTGTTTGTGTGTGTGCGTTTGCGTGTGTTTGTGTGTGCGTTTGTGTGTGTGTGTGTTTGTGAGTGTATGTGTGTGTTTGTGTGTGTGTGTGTGTGCGCGCGTGTGTGATTGTGTGAGTGTGTGCGTTTGCGTGTGCGCGTGTTTGTGTGTGTGCGTTTGCGTGTGTTTGTGTGTGCGTTTGTGTGTGTGTTTGTGTGTGTGTGTGTGCGCGCGCGCGCGTGTGTGTGTGCGCGCGCGTGTGTGATTGTGTGAGTGTGTGCGTTTGCGTGTGCGCGTGTTTGTGCGTTTGCGTGTGTTTGTGTGTGTGTGTGTGCTTGTGTGAGTGTGCTTGTGTGTGTGAGAGTGTGCGTGTGTGTGTGCGTGTGTGTGTTTGCGTGTGGGTGCTTGTGTGTGTGCTTGTGTGAGTGTTTGCGTGTGTGTGTTTGTGTGTGTGCTTGTGTGAGTGTGTGTGTGTGCATGTGTGTGTGTGTGCGTGTGTGTGTGCGTGTGCTTGTGTGTGTGCTTGTGTGTGTGTGCGTGTGTTTGTGTGAGTGTGTGTGCGTTTGCGTGTGTGTGTTTATGTGTGTGCTTGTGCCAGTGTGTGTCTGCTTGTGTGTGTGCCTGTGGGTGTGCTTGTGTGAGTGTGTGTGCTTGTGTGTGCTTGTGTGTGTGAGTGCGTGTGTGCTTGTGTGTGTGTGCGCTTGTGTGTGTGTGTTTGTGTGCTTGTGTGCGTGTGTGTGTTTGTGTGTGTGTGTGTGTGTGTGTGTGTTTGAGTGTGTGTGTGTGTGTGTTTGAGTGTGGGTGCTTGTGTGTGTGCTTGTGTGAGTGTTTGCGTGTGTGTGTGTTTGTGTGTGTGCTTGTGTGAGTGAGTGTGTGTGTGTGTGCGTGTGTGTGTGCGTGTGCTTGTGTGTGTGCTTTTGTGGGTGTGCTTTTGTGGGTGTGCTTGTGTGTGTGTGCGTGTGTTTGTGTGAGTGTGTGTGCGTTTGCGTGTGTGCTTGTGCCAGTGTGTGTGTGCTTGTGTGTGTGCCTGTGTGTGTGCTTGTGTGAGTGTGTGTGCTTGTGTGTGCTTGTGTGTGTGTGTGTGCGTGTGTGTGTGCGCTTGTGTGCGTGTGTGTGTTTGTGTGTGTGTGTGTGTTTGAGTGTGTGTGTGCGTGTGTGTGTTTGTGCGTGTGTGTGCGTGTGTTTGAGTGTGTGTTTGTGTGTTTGTGTGTGTGTGTGTGTATGTGAGCGTGCGTGTGTGTGTGTTTGTGTGTGTGTGTTTGTGTGTGTGTTTGCGTGTGTGTGTGTGTGTGTGTGCGTGTGTGTGTATGTGCGTGTGTGTGTGTGCGTGTGTGTGTGTTTGAGTGTGTGCGTGTGTGCGTGTCTGTGTGTGTGTTCTCGGACATATTTCCTGAAGTGAACGGAGCACCGGAAATAGATCTCTGCTGGTTGTTCCTCGTCACATGACCAGCGGAGTATTGAAAGAAAGGAATGAAAGATGAATAAAGTATAAAGATATAAACATGTGGAAATATTTAGAGTAATATTTATAATAATGTGTCCTCGTGGGACCCGAGGACAAGAAGCGTCTTCCAACTTCCTTTTTTTGTGATTTCCCATTTAGGGTTAAACAAACATCTTGCAATCTAGACTTATTTTCAAACGTTCCAGTCTGTCCACTGGAGAGGACGTGGGGCCATTTCAGTTTGACAACAGATAGGCTCTGGAGCGTGTTGTGGGTACAGAGTGATATTAACTAGGGATGCACCATATTGGGTTTTTGAAACCGATACGATAACTTCCTGCTTCTCAAGACCGATACCGATAATAATATAATATATATATATATTAAATGTTCCTGTAGCTTTTGCACACCTGGTGGTGAAGAGAGACTAGTAGTGAGCAGAGGACATGAGCATTGCTACTGTGAACAAAACAAAGCCAAGAACAGTTCTCTTCAAAGTGACCATATTTATTTTCCCAAACAAACGTCTCTCCTTTCTCCAAAGCCTCGTGGAGAGGTCAAAGCCCGGTGCCTTCGCAGCTGGCTTTGGATTCGCCGCTAGTTTAGCAGCGCAGGCGTCTTCGTACGCTGTTAACACACCATCGTAGCCATGGCGATGTTTCAGGCGACTGATCAGGTTGGAAGTATTATAGCTCAACAAGTACAAGTCCTCTAAATTAGAGGACTTGTACTTTGACTCTAATATAGAGGATTTGTACTCTGACTCTAATATAGAGGACTTGTACTCTGACTCTAATATAGAGGACTTGTACTCTGACTCTAATGTAGAGGACTTGTACTTTGACTCTAATATAGAGGACTTGTACTCTGACTCTAATTTAGAGGACTTGTACTCTGACTCTAACATAGAGGACTTGTACTCTGACTCTAATTTAGAGGACTTGTACTCTGACTCTAATGTAGAGGACTTGTACTCTGACTCTAACATAGAGGACTTGTACTCTGACTCTAATATAGAGGACTTGTACTCTGACTCTAATGTAGAGGACTTGTACTTTGACTCTAATATAGAGGACTTGTACTCTGACTCTAATTTAGAGGACTTGTACTCTGACTCTAATGTAGAGGACTTGTACTCTGACTCTAATGTAGAGGACTTGTACTCTGACTCTAATGTAGAGGACTTGTACTCTGACTCTAATGTAGAGGACTTGTACTCTGACTCTAATGTAGAGGACTTGTACTCTGACTCTAATGTAGAGGACTTGTACTCTGACTCTAATTTAGAGGACTTGTACTCTGACTCTAACGTAGAGGACTTGTACTCTGACTCTAGTATAGAGGACTTGTACTCTGACTCTAATATAGAGGACTTGTACTCTGACTCTAATTTAGAGGACTTGTACTTTGACTCTAATATAGAGGACTTGTACTCTGACTCTAATGTAGAGGTCTTGTACTCTGACTCTAATGTAGAGGACTTGTACTCTGACTCTAATATAGAGGACTTGTACTCTGACTCTAATTTAGAGGACTTGTACTCTGACTCTAGTATAGAGGACTTGCACTCTGACTCTAATGTAGAGGACTTGTACTCTGACTCTAATTTAGAGGACTTGTACTCTGACTCTAATATAGAGGACTTGTACTCTGACTCTAATATAGAGGACTTAATAATAATAATAATAATAATATATTGGATTTATATAGCGCTTTTATAATACCCAAAGACGCTTTACAATATGAGGGGGGGGGGTAGATAGACTGGGGCAGGTAGACAACAGACTAAGAAAAACAACAAAACAAAACACAGTGGCAGTCAGGAGGAGGTCGAAAATGAGTGGGGGGGGTGTTTTACGGATAGAGAGAGGTGAAAAGATGGGTTTTGAGGCGGGACTGGAACAGAGTGAGGGACTCGGACTCACGGAGGTCTTGGGGGAGGGAGTTCCAGAGCTTTGGGGCGGCCACAGAGAAGGCTCTGTCTCCGAAGCTCCGGAGATTGCCAATGGGGGTGGAAAGCAGGCCGGCCGACGTGGATCTGAGGGTCCGGGGAGGATGGTAGGGGATGAGAAGGTCAGTGAGGTACGGGGGGGCCAGATGGTGGAGGGCTTTATAGGTAAGGACCAGGAGTTTGTAGTTGATGCGGTGAGTAACGGGAAGCCAGTGTAGTTCTTTGAGGACCGGGGTGATATGGTGCCATGATTTAGTGTGGGTGAGAAGTCTGGCGGCTGCGTTCTGAACACGCTGGAGTCTACTGAGGGAGGTGGAGCTGATGCCGTATAGGAGGGAGTTACAGTAGTCGAGGCGGGAGGAGATGAAGGCGTGAATGAGTCGCTCAGCTGCGGGGCGGGTGAGATAGGGACGGATTTTGGCAATGTTGCGGAGATGGAAAAATTAGATTTTGACAACTTGGCGGATGTGGGAGTCAAGGGAGAGGGTGGGATCGAATATAACCCCGAGGTTGCGTGCCTGGGTCGAAGGGGAAACAGGGGTGCCATCGATGGTCAGTGTGAGGTTGGGGGTTTTACTGAGGGTGGATTTGGAGCCGATGAGGAGGAGTTCAGTTTTATTGCTGTTGAGTTTAAGAAAGTTTTTTTGCATCCAGGATTTCAAGTCAGTCAGACAGGATTCAATGTGGGTGATGGGGGGGTTATGGAGGGATTTGGTGCTGAGGTAGATTTGAGTGTCATCGGCGTAGCAGTGGAAGTCCAGGTTGTAGTGGCGGAGAATCTGACCAAGGGGGAGGATGTAGATGATGAAGAGGAGGGGGCCGAGTACTGAGCCTTGGGGAACACCTTGGGTGACTGTAGCAGTGGCAGAGGAGAGATTATTGAGGGAGATGAAGTGGGATCTGTCGGAGAGATATGACTGGAGCCACCTGAGCGCAGTACCTTCGATACCGATGTCTTGGAGTCGGGTGATTTTCCCGTGGAGACGAGGAAAATCCACAACATGGGAGGAGGACGTGAACAGCGGGACGGAACAGATGCACCCCAGATACGAAGGCAGGAGGCAGAGAGAGTCCAAAGATGTTGTGTGCGATGGGGACAGATAGGAGGTAGGTGATGTAGCAGATAGCAAATAGCCACCCGGCACTTTGATGGGTGAGGGCAGCCAGTTACAGACAGCAGCAGAGGCAGAAGTCCAAAGTAACTTACAAAAAGTCCAAAGTAACTTACAAAAAGTCCAAGGTAATTTACAAAATGAAAGCTGGTGTGAAAGAGGGTAGCAGAGGCGGAAAAGCGGCGAACAATCAGCGCCAGCGTCCTTTCAGTCAGTAGACGCTGTAGAGCGTGTGAGAATACTCAAACGGACGTTCAAAGTCAAACGTAGAGGTCTGAAGCCTGACTGAAAAACAAAACAAAAATCATCCATTCCCCATCAGTAGGTGGTGCTCGTCCCAAAACAGAAGCAATAAAAAACAAAAACCTCTGACAAATCATAATCCAATTGGATTATTGGACAATTGGACTTGTACTCTGACTCTAATATAGAGGACTTGTACTCTGACTCTAACATAAAGGACTTGTACTCTGACTCTAATTTAGAGGACTTGTACTCTGACTCTAATTTAGAGGACTTGTACTCTGACTCTAACTTAGAGGACTTGTACTCTGACTCTAACATAGAGGACTTGTACTCTGACTCTAATATAGAGGACTTGTACTCTGACTCTAATTTAGAGGACTTGTACTCTGACTCTAACTTAGAGGACTTGTACTCTGACTCTAACACAGAGGACTTGTACTCTGACTCTAATATAGAGGACTTGTACTCTGACTCTAATTTAGAGGACTTGTACTCTGACTCTAATTTAGAGGACTTGTACTCTGACTCTAATATAGAGGACTTGTACTCTGACTCTAATGTAGAGGACTTGTACTCGGACTCTAATTTAGAGGACTTGTACTCTGACTCTAATGTAGAGGACTTGTACTCTGACTCTAATATGGTGGACTTGTACTCTGACTCTATTATAGAGGACTTGTACTCTGACTCTAATTTAGAGGACTTGTACTCTGACTCTAATTTAGAGGACTTGTACTCTGACTCTAATTTAGAGGACTTGTACTCTGACTCTAACATAGAGGACTCGTCCCCCCTGAGTGTCTTGTCTTCATGATGTGAACAGATGTGTGACTGGATGGTAAACCAAAGCAGTAAGAGAGCCTCTAGAGCAGGGGGTCAAACTAAATTTCATCACGGGCCACATCAGCATCGTGGTTGCACTCAAAGTGCCGGTTGTAACTTTAAGGCTATATGAAAATACATGTATAAATATTTAATATATCAATTCAAATCAAGTTTTATTTATATAGCACATTTATAAACGATGTTTGGTCGAGCCAAAGTGCTGTACATAAAATAAAAATAGCCTACAGTAGAGACAAGAGCTTTCTTTACAGCAAATACAACAGCACAGATTGTTCAGAATATCAGTATGAGAAAAACGACACCCTCCTTAGATAGATATATAACATAATGTATTACGACAGCCTCTGCATTGGAATATTATGGGATAGGGCAGTGACCATCAACTGGCGGCCACATGCGGCCCGCCAGACAGTCTCATCCGGCCCGCACGGTGGGGTGACTGTGGGGTTGGCGGAGTGGTTGGTGCATTCGCCCCCCACTCAATTTTTTTTTACAACTTCTCGTGAGTAATGTGCAGTACCGGAGTCCAACAGAGAGGCAGCAGCTGCGGGACAGTAGACTGCGTACTGCGTAGCCTTTGTTAGCGTGAAGAGTCTGCTAAGTTTTATATGGTCCGCAGTACCTGAGCGTTGTTTAGAGTTCTAGGTGAGGCCCCGATTAATTTATTCCGGTAAATTACTCTGACCTCACTAATTGACCCGACCGAAGTTACTGAGTCTACGTAAGTTTACTGCTTGGCTCAGATCCACCAACGTCAGCAAGATCTCACCTCTATCAACTCCTGAAGAACCAGGTTCAACGAACTGCTGTTTCAATTCAGACAACTGTCTTTAATCTGTTGAAGCGATCCCGAAGGACTTTGGTATCAGTAAATGGGGTGTGTTCCTACCTGAACATGTGTGTGGCAGGGTGCAGTCTCACCTTTGAAGCAGGAGAGGAGAGCACAGATTTTCCCTTTTATTGTCCCAGTCCAAAAGGTGAGATCAGTTTATTTGAAGAAAAAATAATAGGTCCAAACCAGTACAGAGTCTTTACCTTTTAACACATTATAATCATACGAAACATATCAAAATGGGGTTATATATTTTTGATCTAAAACCTTAATTCATAGTTATTCAAAGTCCATGTTTGGATTCTGGATCGTTCTATTAACTACCAGCATAAAACCCATGTATGGATTCCGTAGGTTTTAGCAACTTTTGGCATAAAGTCATGTATTCTGGATCGTTCTATTAACTACCAGCATAAAACATGATTGATCATATATGATTTATAATTAACTGTCGTTTTAAATATTTACTTCATACTCTGAAGTTCTCAACACCCTCTTTTTAAAACGCAAAGTTATCAAACAGCAACAGATAAAATCGTAAAAACACACACATATTACATCCGTAAAACTTCAAGCATCAATATCATGAAAAGTTCTTCAGCATGTGTGATCAGGACGACCTTTTGATGAACCTGGTGTGGAGAACGCCGAAAACATAGTACCTCACTGGAATGTTCTCGTCATCACAGGTCAGGCACCCGAGTATAAAGAGTCATGATGATCATAGATTTGTGCACACCCCCACTCGGCCTGACACTTGCAGGAGCGGGGGGCCTACAGTATCTGCTGTTCCAGTGTAGACTCCTCAATCCATGTTGCTATCTGATGTAAATCCTTGACCCTGACCATGGAGGGGTTGAGGTTCCTCCCTGGACGACACCTCCAAACGAAAGCCAGATAACTCGGCCGACAGTTGTTGTGGATTTTTTAGAGCTCGTCAATAATCGCTCATGACTTTGTGACAAGGTCAATGAGGCCCCACACAACGATAGCACACACGAGGAACCAGAAGCATATGAAACAGCTTAGCTGGCCCTCGCTCATGGCATCCTGTGTGTGCAGTGTGAGTGTGGTGCTGGTGGTGACTTGGCAGGTCACTTGTTGTCGTCTGTTTCTACCGTCTCTCCCGGCCTGTGACTACGACCTTGCAGTGGCTGACGTGGACCCACGTAGTGAAGTGGACCAGTGTCAGGGGTAGGTAGGGCTGCTGCTACCTGGCGTCTGATGTCTGACCATGCAGTTATCAGGTAGTCGTCTCTTTTTGGGAAATCCACTGCGATCGGAGTGGCTCAGCGGGTAGAGATGCAGCCTGTCCCTCAGAGCTGGAAGAAACATCATCCTCCACTGGCAGGGTACAGGAGACTCAGCCGCTGGCTCCAGGCTGCACAGGTTTCCTGGGTCCAGGACTTGGCTTCACTTGAGGCACTGTGACTGAAGTTGTCCCGCTAGGCAGGTTCAAATCCTCTTGGTAGATTGCTGAGGTATTCATCTCAACAATATCGCTAAGATCAAGTTTAAATCATTTCTCTGATTCATAAAAAGTTGTTTTCAGTTTAAAACTCCCCCAAGGGTTTTCTCAAGCACTGGGCCATAACGTACTCGTATCAGTTTCACGACCTGACAGCCCTGCACCTCCATGCTGTGTGGAAACCAGCAACAAAGAAGGAGGAAGATGTGCTCAAATATCTAATTTGAATGAACACTGTTGTAGGGTGTAGGCATATAACGATTAAAGTAACTGAAAAGAAAACTAATAGTGTAAAATTAAGAAACAATGAGAAAAATAATACAAAGGTTATTCCCCATTCCCTCTTTGATACTGAGGTATTCTCCATTCAAGCTCCAACGATCCATATGCTAACAGACAGAGTTTCCTCTTGCCATCTTTCTTTGCATAATTCACCAACGATTCTAACAGTTCTTCTGCTAAATCCTCTGCATTTGAGCTATTGCTTGTTACTCAGACTTAAAGTCCCTCTTTTGCTCTATAAAATATCCCTTGGCACCGAATTTACCAAGACAAATTCTAGATTGTTGCGGGAAGATCCCACAAAAAGCCATCCTGTGGAAGAAAGCACATTAACTGCCACGGGTGTGTGCAAAACATGTCCTGTGATGAGACCGATAGCTTCAACAGTAGATTGGGTTAAGGCCGCAGTCATATTCCTATCTGGATTCTAAACTCAGTTGGCTCGGGTGAGTCCTCTCTTCTGGAGTGAAACTAGTTCCCAGAGACTGACTTCACTGTATCCAAACCTTCTGATTTAGTTTTAAGCTAACCCTTCTCTGGACTTCGCCCCTTTCTGGTCACCCATACACGATTTCTGAACCTAAACGGAAAAGGTGTGATAGTTCGATATGACCTGACCTTTGCCCGAGGTAGCTTTTCCATACATATAGGAATATATTCAGCCTTGTCAAATTGATTGGAATGTCCCAATTTGTTTTACAGTTTGTATACTCCACTCTGTGGCTGCTCTAACGCCTGGTACTTCTATGGTAACGACCAGATAGGTGTGAATCCCTTTATCCTGCAAGAGTGACAAAACGTTCTCATTTTTAAAGTGAGTCGCATTATCCATTCTTATTCTCTTAGTTTTGGAAAAATGACTGATATGCTCTGCCAGTTCAGCAGACACCGTGTTCCAGTTGCTCGGGTCAGAGGGTAAACATGTTTATGACTCCCTCCATGATCACAGATCACAAGGAAAACACTTGTTCCCACTGGGAGTGCGGGTTGGAAAAGGACCTGCTATGTCAGCCCTAAAACTGATTAGTGGTTCTTCCTCTATCATTTTTAAGATGTTCAGGATGAATTTCCTTGAACCCATCCACCTCTGCACATTGAAGACATGTTGATCGTGTGTGTTGGAAGTGCATTCGCAGTTTCGGTATTTATTTATTTATTTTTGTGGAGACAATATTTTCTCATCCAAATAGGCCCCATGGCCTAAACTGCTGTGTAGTTCACGCACAACCTGAGGAGCTTCTTCAGGGGGTACGTGAATGCTTCCACCCTTTTTCCATATTCTAGGGAATATGGAAGTCAGGTGGTTAACTCTTCCCCGGCTTTAAGCAAGGTAACACTTCTCTATTTCCCTGAGAGTCTGATTTGATCTCATCTGTACGGCTACGGTCATGATTCCACTCCAGGTACATGCCTGCTCTTAACTCTGCAATAAGACCCTCCTTTGAAGGGCATGTGTAAGTGCTTCACCTTTCACATTGGTCACCTGCCTTTGTTCCCAGGTATTAAGCTCTTCTTTACCCGCTTTGTAACAATAATCAGTAACAATACGGATGTGTGTTATTTTACGTTGTTCAGCAAAAAGTAGTCCCTCAACAAATGGCCTTTGCCTCAGCAGTGTGTGCTGTACCTGGTGTTGCACCCTTTTGCTTGCAAAGTACTTCACCTGAATTAGTTTCCATTATAAAGGCCCAAGTGGCTGCTTGGTCACCTTTTCGCAAACTCCCCTCTGTAAACAGTGTTACCTCTGGAGCAGCGGTTTAAGGGTTTCAATGTTTCCCTGTGTGGCTTACTACCTGTGGTCCTAAACTCCACATCTGGATCTGACATCATCCTCTGCCATTTTCCATTCTTATTCTCTCAGTTTTTTGATATTGATATTTTTGTTCTGGTGTTAAGATAATTGTTTGAATCTCCCTCTTTTCTTAACAACTGGAGCTATGTCTATTTTAGATCTGACTTGGTTAAGAGGTGATTTGTTCTTTGGTGAGAGGAACACTATTCCCCTTGTGCTGGGTGGGGGTGGGGTGTGCTTTGGGAGAGTTTCTTATCTCCATCTTCCTCTCTGTGCTGAGGCCATAAAACTTGTAATGGGTCGCTCCGTGGTCTGTTCAGATTGTCTTCTCCTCTAGAGGTCACGCCTGTCTCTGACCCCGTGTGCTGGGTTTTTCTGCAGCACCTCGGGAGCAGAGAAAGGGGGAGATTTTTTATTTTTATTTTTTCCAAAAGTGTAAGCATGAGCGAAATAGTTTAGTTGATCTTGGTAAAGTATTTGAGCTTTAGCTTCGCAAAAAACGTCCTCATATTAGTTTTGAAGATATTGTTGGGGTTTGATATCTGCTGATAGTTCCCACTTAGGTTTTCTCTTCAAAGTACATGCAAAACAACCAGTATGTGTGGGTCATCTGATCACCACCTTGCCTTCTGACAGTTTAATAGTCCTGATCATATTATCCCTGTGTGCTTGCATGCTAGGACCTATTCTCCTTTCCAGAGCTACTGCTATTCCTCCTGCAGGTTTTAGCTTCCTATTAGCAGGGTTCACTAACATGGTTTGTTGACTAGTTTAAGATTTTTAATAATTGACATTTATTATTTCCAACATTCCTTTCCCCTGAATATCATGTCTAACACTGTGTTTTCTTCTAGGAGTAGAAGATACTCATAAATGACATTTTCTAGCTTGTATCCCTGTCGGCTGGAGGTAGGGTCTCAGGCATTATACCACCTGCTTGTGGCTCTCTGTCCAAACGGTAGTCTGACAGGAAGGTACTTAGGTCGCGGTACGCCCGTGGGTCTGGGCTAAGCTGACCAGGGCGAGCAGAAGCTCCGGATGTTGCTTCTGTGTATCCCTCCCTGTGTGCTTGGCTCTGAGTCATTAAATTGCGTTTTAACCTCATCAGCCATTCTTTTTATTTTATTTTTTATTTTATTCAAGGGTTTTCGTTCACTCTTTTATACACATGCAAGTTTCTAGGCTTTTACTCACACCGGAGGATCAGTCCGACTATACCGTCACTTGGTTCTAGGTTCTCTTCTGGATTCAGCTAGTGCATGCGGACACCTCAGTTAAGAGTGTTATGTGTCGAGCTTCGAGCTGTTGCAACAGCATAGGTACCTTTAGACCTTTGTTATCTTTATTAAATCTCCCATTAACTCTTCCCCACGTTATGTTTCAACGCAAAAGTTCAAACCGCAGCTCTTTGACAAGTCCTACCTATAAGTTTCAAAGCAATTTGGACAGATACTGAGCAGTGCTCCTACGGCTGACTTCACTAGCCACCAAACCTGTGATTAAAGGGACCACAGGGGCTTCTCAATCTGGCTAGGGGAAGAAGAACCTACTGTAGCTTCTTTAACAGACAGCAATATCCGATATAATATAACCCTCAGTCCGGTGCAATAGTATCACTTAAATTACTATACTTTAAGTTAAAATATATATTCTAGGATTCGGGTAGGTATTTTAACAAGACTTTCAGCCTGTATTTCGCTGATTTGTACTCATCGACTTTTTTCACTAGGTCGTTTTGGTTCTTGTATTTTGACTCTGTAAAGATATTACTTTTCACAGAGCCCCACGTTGGGCGCCGTGTTTAGAGTTCTAGGTGAGGCCCCGATTAATTTATTCCGGTAAATGACTCTGACCTCACTAATTGACCCGACCGAAGTTACTGAGTCTACGTAAGTTTACTGCTTGGCTCAGATCCACCAACGTCAGCAAGATCTCACCTCTATCAACTCCTGAAGAACCAGGTTCAACGAACTGCTGTTTCAATTCAGACAACTGTCTTTAATCTGTTGAAGCGATCCCGAAGGACTTTGGTATCAGTAAATGGGGTGTGTTCCTACCTAAACATGTGTGTGGCAGGGTGCAGTCTCACCTTTGAAGCAGGAGAGGAGAGCACAGATTGTCCCTTTTATTGTCCCAGTCCAAAAGGTGAGATCAGTTTATTTGAAGAAAAAATAATAGGTCCAAACCAGTACAGAGTCTTTACCTTTTAACACATTATAATCATACAAAACATATCAACATGGGGTTATATATTTTTTATCTAAAACATTAATTCATAGTTATTCAAAGTCCATGTTTGGATTCTGGATCGTTCTATTAACTACCAGCATAAAACCCATGTATGGATTCCGTAGGTTTTAGCAACTTCCGGCATAAAGTCATGTATTCTGGATCGTTCTATTAACTACCAGCATAAAAAAGTATTTACTTCATACTCTGAAGTTCTCAACAGCGTGCTCCACTAGCAACCCCAGTCAACAACTTCATTCTGGGCAATATAAAAATTGCTGGCCCGCGAAAGTGTCTATTGGATAAAGGTTGGCCCTTGGACCAATGCAGTTGGTGATCCCTGGATAGGGTAAGGGTTAGTTCATAATTAACTACGTCTGAAAGCAGAAGTCTAGGGCAAGTCATTGGAAGTCTCTTCAGTGAGAATGTCACAACATTATTATTTGTTTAAAAGCCAAATTCTGAAAGAAATTCACATTTGAGATGCATTGTGGGACATGTAGTTTATGAGCAACGTTCTTCTGTAAATCGGCATGTAACCATATAAGAAACATATCATATTCTTTCAGAGCTCTTGTGGGGCCGCATTAAGTGAAGTCGCGGGCCGGATCTGGCCCCCGGGTCTTGAGTTTGACACCCCTGCTTGAGCTTCCTTCCAGCAGCTGTCTGATGCTTCCAGCTTCCGGTTTAAAGTCAGCTATCACTGTTCTGTAAGGGCTCTTATTTTGAAGGGCTTCCTGTTTGCAGTTTACTTTCACTTTGTCCTCGCGGTGTCGCAGCTTCTTCTTCTCTCGAAAGGTTTGTAACTCTTTGTGACTTTAGAGCTTTTAGAGACTCCTCTTCTGACCAATCAGTGCTCAGAGAGTAACTCCACGTGGACGCTTCTCACCACCTCTGTGTTCTGATCACTTTGAAGTATGTCTGGAACTTCTCTCTCTGGTGTGTGTGTGTGTGTGTGTGTGTGTGCGCGTGTGTGTTTGCATGTGTGTGCTTGTGTGAGTGTTTGCGTGTGCGCGTGTTTGTGTGTGTGCGTTTGCGTGTGTGTGCGTTGGCGTGTGAGTGTGCGCGTGTGCGTTTGCGTGTGTTTGTGAGTGTGTGTGCTCGTGTGTGAGAGTGTGCGTGTGTGTGTGTTTGCGTGTGTATGTGTGTGTGCATGTGTGTTTGCGTGTGGGTGCTTGTGTGAGTGTGTGTGCGTGTGTTTGTGTGTGTGCTTGTGTGAGTGTGTGTGCGTGTGTGTGCGTTTGCGTGTTTGTGTTTGTGTGTGTGCGTGTGTCAGTGTGTGTCAGTGTGTGCTTGTGTGTGTGCGCTTGTGTGTGTGTGCGTGTGCTTGTGTGTGTGCGTGTGTGTGCTTTTGTGGGTGTGCTTGTGTGTGTGTGTTTGTGTGTGTGCGTGTGTGAGTGTGCCTGTGTGTGTTGTGTGTGTGTGAGTGTGTGCTTGTGTGTGTGTGCTTGTGTGGGTGTGTTTGAGTGTGTGTTTGTGTGTGTGCGTGTGTGTGTGTATGTGTGCTTGTGTGTGTGTGTGTGTGTGTGCTTGTGTGTGTGTGTGTGTGTGTGCGTGTGTTCTCCGACATATTTCCTGAAGTGAACGGAGCACCGGAAATCGATCTCTGCTGGTTGTTCCTCGTCACATGACCAGCGGAGTATTGACACATCAGGGACTGATAGGGTAGCTCGAAGGAGACAAAGGAGATGCATGTCCACAACATGTCCACTACAGTGGGCTGGGTCCCATGTACACGTGGAGATATAAAGAGAATGATCTATAATGATATGTACATGTGGAGATTGGCCACCAGGGGGCGCCAGATCCCCGCAGCCTCATTCACAGGAACGCTGTTCACTAAAGAACAATTCAAATCTCTAGGAAACAGAGATAAGAGTAAAGGAGCATGACATAAAATACATATATTAAAATAAATAATATTAAAATACTTTTGTAAACAGGAATCGTGGAGACATATAATGAAACAATTATAAATACAAGGGGTAATATAAAGCAAATTAATGTTTAAATATAAAAGACATACATTTAAAAATTAATAAATGTGGAGAATTTATTTTCAGAGTCCAATCGAAGTGAAGCGTGATCCCAAAGAAAGGCAAAGAGGATGCAACAGGAAGTGGGTCCTAACAACATGGAACCTGAACCTGGACCTGGACCCGGACCTGGACCCGGACCTGCACCCGGACCTGGACCTGGACCTGAGTCCTCTAAGAGTGACCGCTCAATGGAGCCTCAATCTGCTGATGGGGGGTAAGACTCAAACTGACTAAAAGCCGTTTGATATGAAGTTATAGACTTGTATTGTCATTGTACTAAAATACAATGAGATCCAGAGTGCAGCCCTGTCCCAGTGTGCAATAACTAGACATACTTAACAAGACAAACACGGCAGGAGGACAGACAACATGAAACAGCAGCCTGACGGCCCAGGGGTAGACGCAGCTTTTCTGTCTGTTGGTCCGTGATTTGAAGCTCCTGTATCTCCTCCCATGAAGTCAGTTGTTGTCGGTGTTAAAGCTTCTGTGTAACCTTCAGGAAGTCCAAAGGTCAAAGGTTTGATTTGTCATACACACAGATACAGTGAAGTAATGCAATAGAAACAGGGTCACAGGTTCCTCCAACAATAACACAGAATAATATCTAGACATATATATAAAGCAGCCATGTCAGGTCCTCAGTGATGTGGACACCGAGGAACCTGAAGCTGCTGACTCTCCACCGTAGTCCCATTGATGGCGGAGGGGAGCGTTGTTATCCTGGCACCAAGATGTCAGGCTTCGACCTCCTCTCTGTACGTCGTCTCGTTGCCGTCGGTGACCAGGCCGAAGCGGTCGTGTCGTCAGCAAACTTCACGCTGGAGTTGGAGCTGTGTGTGGCCACGCAGTCGTGAGTGAACAGGGAGTAGAGGAGAGGGCTGAGCACGCAGCCTTGAGGGGCTCCGGTGTTGAGGATCAGGGTGGAGGATGTGATGTTTCCCACCCGCACTGCCTGGGGTCTGCCCGTCAGGAAGTTCAGGATCAGACCGGAGTCTGCATGAACTCTCTGGCGTTACCCTTTAAAGACACATTCTTTACGTTAGCTTCACACTGCTGGTGCTGGAGTGCAGCTGAAGAGAGGCGAGGCGCTTCGTAGATAAACTTCACGTCTTCACATAGAGAGCAGTCCACCGGCTGATATAGGGAACTCAGGAAGTCGGGAAGGTTTAAATGTTTAATGTTCTTTTCAACCTGTTCACACATCGGCAACACAAAGCGATCACTAGCATTACGTTGTTATATAAAGTGCCTCTAAGAGATTTAACATCTTTTCCATCAGTTTCTCTCCAGCTGGCAAAAGCATCTGTTTCTGTTTCAGGGTCCAGCAGCAGAGAGCAGACTCTCCCAGCTGTCTGTCCTTCAAGAGCGACCGGTCGAAGGAGGCCTTCATAGACTTTAAAGGAGGACCTCCATCTGCTGATCAGAGGTAAGCTGTACCTCATAGCGAGAGTCCGGTTAAGACAGAATAAAACTAGTCCGTATGAAGTCTTGGCCAACTTATTTTCCAGCAGCTTTTCTCCAGCATGTTTTACGGCCACATAATCAGGAGAGAGGAAGTCGTTTTTTCTCAGCGAGAACTTAACCTGTTAAGCCTGAATATTGTTGTGTTGGCCCCCGCCGGCACGGAACTGTGTGTCAGGGCTTCTTAACATGTATCAACCTACTAATGTGTCATACCCACTTAACGGGAAGAAACTCAGCTAACTGACGATATGAACCATTTGTACCGAAACAAAACACTAACGCCGGGCGTCTGAATTAGCACTATAATAACTTACGGTAGCAATATTGTATATTCATCGGATCTGCACAAACAAGATATCATATTGATTCCAATAGTATAAGTATCATGACTGTGCGACCAAAACTCACGGCATTGAAGTCTTGACCTCTGTGCTGACCCCCCGCCATAGATCCACTGGCCCTTCAGCATTGAAGTCTTGACCTCTGTGCTGACCCCCACCATAGATCCACTGGCCCTTCAGCATTGAAATCTTGACCTCTGTGTTGACCCCCACCATAGATCCACTGGCCCTTCAGCATTGAAGTCTTGACCTCTGTGCTGACCCCCACCATAGATCCCAGTGTGCGAAAAAGTACACGTCCCACCGTCCGGGACGTGTTATTTACAATATCGGACAAGTAGGACAAATTATTGATACATTCAGTTACAAAAGGCAGAACTCATTCGCAAATTGTACGTGTCCGCCATTGTTGGTTTAGAAATGTTAGTTTCGGTTCTGCTTGTCGATTCATGAGGAAATGCATCTCGCCGCTTTCTGTACAGTTAGGCGGAGCGGGGCGGGAAGTGCAGCACAGTGGCCGGGTTGGGAAGCAAAACTGGGTTCCGAGTAGGAACAAATAACAATTGTCCGGTACCGGGATTAAGAAGAGTTGTGAGGACAGGAGGCGAGGCCGAGCCCCGCGGACCGCAGCTCTCTCTCTCTATGCTCCGTATCAGCTGATCGCTGCACGGTGCCGCTCAGCGCATCCCCGGACCCCCAGATTTGGGGGTGGCCCCAATTTTTGTCCATTCTGGGCAAGTGAAGAATGTATTCGGACAAGGACATTGCCAAACTCACTTGTCCATGGACAAGTACTCTCTAAAAACTTTTTCTCACACTGATGTATGTATATATATGTATGTATATATATATATAATATATAATATATATATATATATTAGGGCTGTCAAACGATTACCATTTTTAATCAGATTAATCACAGTTTAAAAATTAATTAATCAGATTAATCACCATTCGAACTATGTCCAAAATATGCCATTTCTTTATATGTATTGTTGGGAATGGAAAGATAAATGAAAGAAGGCGGATATATCCATTTAACATACAGTATGTTTATTATAACATTGTTCTGCGTGTCAAAGTGAAAGACAGCCCACACACCTATCAATCATCACACCGTGGGGTCTGAATTCATTTATTTCATTACGTGTTGATTTCTAACAACAAATAGAAGGTATGGGACTGCTCTATCCCTCCGCAGCCGGTTGGCGTAGTTTTGGCACAGGTCCGTTGTTCAGACCGACGTTAACAGCAGCCTGTCTGTGCACACGGAGACTGACTCTGTCGTCCGGGGATCGAACCGCCTTCTGGAAAAGCTTCACAAGTACGTCGGTACGCAAATGCGCTTTGTGACATAAGTGACGGTACGCATTTCAGATTACGCACATAACCTGCGTACCAGTTAGTGCTCCTACTACAGCAAAAGTATTCTCCGTCGGGACTTCCTGCAACAACACCACGCCGTTATCTTGATTCTGATTGGCCAGAAGACATTATCAAAGATGTTCTATTGAGAAGACGATCACTACGTGACAAAAGTTTACAAAACCGTTTCTGGTCTCCGGTATTTCCAGACGAGTGGCTGAAATCAGTCTGACTACCTGCTGTCTGTGCAGTTCACTCCACGCGTTGGAGGACTTTATTTAGCTTACTTTAACATCGTGTCTCATGGTGGGGCTAAGCCATTTCTTGGTATGGGTGTAGCCTACCCCAGCCATACCCCAGCCATACCCCAGCCATACCCCAGCCATACCCCACCATACCCCAGCGCTGCCACTGGTGGCACGTATGGGGCGGGACATTCTGCACATGCGTTAAATGCTTTAAATATTTTTAACGCAATTAATTCAAAAAATAATTACCGCCGTTAACGCAATAATTTTGTCAGCATTTTTTTCATTTCATTTCAAACCTTTATTTAACCAGATTGGTCCCATTGAGATCATAGATCTATTTTTCAAGGGAGACCTGCAGCAAACAGGTTCATGAAACATGAAACAACAAAGGACATCACACATTATATTTACAGGACACACAGTTATAGACATTTCCAAGTGTCCATAGCATCAACGAGCATTTCCTTTAGCCTAGCTCTAAAGACATGCAGAGGAATGAGATGCTCCGTTTCAATTCTTGCTGAAGATTGTTCCAGCAAGTGGAGCTGCGCAGAACAGCCGTCTCACCTGAGACAGTCCTTGCTCTCGGCACATCTAACAAGACTACATCGTGTGACCTCAGACAATAGCTGCTTGCTGCTCTCCGTGAGATCAGGGAGCAGATATAAGATGGAAGTTTCCCTAACATGGCTTTGTATATAAAGTGTACCAGTGACTGAGCCTCCGTACAGTTAGTGAAAGCAGACCAGCCCTTGCATACAGGGCACAGTGAAGGGTTAATGCTTTACAGTTAGTCACACATCTCAGAGCGCTGTGATACGCAGCATCTAACTTGACCAGGCAATGGGCCGGTGCATTCATATAGACCAGATCCCCAGAGTCCAGCACAGGTCAAAGGTCACAGAGCCTCTTCCTGGCCTCAAGCGAGAAGCAGGACTTGTTCCTGTAGAAGAACCCTAGCCTCACCCTCAGCTCCTCAGCAGGTTAGAGACATGAAGTTTAAAAGAGAGACAATCATCAAGCAGATACCAAGGTATTTGTAACAGGTAACTACTCTGAGTACTTGTCCTTGCGTAGTTACAATATCTAAAGCAGGCTCTGGGTCTGTGCAGCTTTAGAAAGAGCGTTACCTTGGTTTGATCCACATCTAGAAGAAGCTTTAGTTCAGAGAGCTGAGTCTGAGTAGTGTTAGAAACAGCCTGTGATGTAACACCAGCTCCTGAATGAGGGACCTGCACAGAACATCACGGTATCATCCGCATACAAATCTAAAGTAGCTTCATCCACATGTTCCCCTACGCTGTTGAATAAAAGTGGACCTGAAACAGAGCCTTGAGGAACACCATTAGTGATGTCTAACCACTCAGAAGACAGCCCATCAAAGTGAACACATGGGACCTTTCAGAGAGGTAGTTCTCAAACCACCCACTGCACGGCTGGACATGCCGATACTGAGCAGCCTCTGCTTTAAGATGCGATGATCGACGGTGTCAAACGCTAACTTCCATACTTTTGGAATTGCATTTGAGCTGAGGGAGAGGTTAGAAAGAGTATTGAGAGGTGGAGCAATAACATCTGCTCTATCTTTAAAAAGAAAGGCTCTACGTTGTCCGGGCCGGCCGGTTTCTTAGGATCTAACTTGGTTAAAGCTTCACGAACAACATCAACAGTAAAAGGAGTAAAACTGAAAGGTTTTCCAACACACGTTTTTTCCGAGTCACGGATTGGGGTGTTCACAGAAGCAGAGTTAGTGACAGAATCAAATAGAGAACCGCAGGACACAAAGTGCTCATTAAAGCAGTTTAGCATAGAGCCCTGTCCGATATAGAGCCAGAGGCTGTGGTGAGGCACGGAGGAGCTCACTACGGATATCACCGGTGGATAACGATTTTATGGCTTTCCAACATTTTCCAGGATTATTCAGGTTCTTTGTGGAAACTGACAGATAGTACTTAGATTTAGCACTTTTGACATTTGAAGTGAATCTATTCCTTAGCTGCCTAAACGCAGCCACTCTACCTCTGAGCCTGATCTCCTAGCCTTTGCCCAGGCCTAGTTTCTCTCATGAAGGAGACTGGACAGCTCAGCAGAGAACCAAGGATTGTCTCGTCCCTTTACTCTAAATGTACGCAGGGGTGCATGTCTATCAATGATCTCCATAAAACCAAGATAAAAATAAGACCATGCGGTTTCCACATCAGCACACAGATCCATTTTACCCCAATCAAACCCAAACAGATCATGCACAAAACCCTGCTCCACAAAATGTTTTATTAGTTAAAATGAGATCATTAGGGAGGATTCATTAGGGACTTGATGTTAGGGTGAGTAGGACTGTCCACAATCTGAGTAACATTCAAAGAGATACAAAGGTTTTTAAAGTCCTCTGACACTGCAGTTAACCAGTCCCAGTTACAACCTCCAAGCAGCACTATGTCCTTGTAGCCTAGTTGTGATAAAAGATTTGCTAGTGAAGACAAGGAGTCCTTGCCAGCTGAGGGGGGTCTGTAACAGCCCACCACCATGACCTGTTGACCCTTTGTCACTTCTATATTTATGGCTAAAAATTCAAATTGCTTACTGATCGATTTGGAAACTAATGTGGTTACACTGAACTTATTCTTAACATAAATGGCAACGCCACCACCTTTATTAGGCCGGTCGGTACGATACACATTAAAACCATTTAAGGCAACGTCAGAGGCCAAAATAGATTTGTTTAGCCACGTTTCTGATAAAACAATGACGTCAGCGTCAGTCGAGCCCAGATACGGACAAAATCTAGTTTACCTGACAGACTGCGCACATTCAAGTGGATGAAACCCAACCCAGACCTAGCTCTAAAATCAGCAGGAGTAGCGATCTGACTACTACTACTGGGCGGACCAGGGTTAGGTTGTACATTTCCTGACAGTAATAACAACAACAAAAACAGGCATCTTTTCCTCTTAAGCGACACACATACACCGTCACCTAATTTGGAAACACTGGAACAGTCTGCGAGAGTGTGATTAGAGCTTAAGAAGCAGTCCTGAAGAACCATCATTGCAGGCAAAAAGAGCAGCGCTGAATCACTCCGCTCCGTCTCCAGAGGAAAAACACCTCAGTACAGCCGCACTCGACAGCATTAATAAATATATATATATATATAAAGCAGCCATGTCAGGTCCTCAGTGATGTGGACACCGAGGAACCTGAAGCTGCTGACTCTCTCCACCGTAGTCCCATTGATGGCGGAGGGGAGCGTTGTTATCCTGACACCAAGATGTCAGGCTTCGACTTCCTCTCTGTATGTCGTCTCGTTGCCGATCAGGCCGATTACGGTCGTGTCGTCAGCAAACTTCACGATGGTGTTGGAGCTGTGTGTGGCCACGCAGTCGTGAGTGAACAGGGAGTAGAGGAGAGGGCTGAGCACGCAGCCTTGAGGGGCTCCGGTGTTGAGGATCAGGGTGGAGGATGTGATGTTTCCCACCCGCACTGCCTGGGGTCTGCCCGTCAGGAAGTTCAGGATCAGACCGGAGTCTGCATGAACTCTCTGGCGTTACCCTTTAAAGACACATTCTTTACGTTAGCTTCACACTGCTGGTGCTGGAGTGCAGCTGAAGAGAGGCGAGGCGCTTCGTAGATAAACTTCACGTCTTCACATAGAGAGCAGTCCACCGGCTGATATAGGGAACTCAGGAAGTCGGGAAGGTTTAAATGTTAATGTTCTTTTCAATCTGTTCACACATCGGCAACACAAAGCGATCACTAGCATTACGTTGTTATATAAAGTGCCTCTAAGAGATTTAACATCTTTTCCATCAGTTTCTCTCCAGCTGGCAAAAGCATCTGTTTCTGTTTCAGGGTCCAGCAGCAGAGAGCAGACTCTCCCAGCTGTCTGTCCTTCAAGAGCGACTGGTCGAAGGAAGACTTCATAACCTTTAAAGGAGGACCTCCATCTGCTGATCAGAGGTAAGCTGTACCTCATAGCAAGAGTCCGGTTAAGACAGAATAAAACTAGTCCGTATGAAGTCTTGGCCAACTTATTTTCCAGCAGCTTTTCTCCAGCATGTTTTACGGCCACATAATCAGGAGAGAGGAAGTCGTGTTTTCTCAGCGAGAACTTAACCTGTTAAGCCTGAATATTGTTGTGTTGGCCCCCGCCGGCACGGAACTGTGTGTCAGGGGCTTCTTAACATGTATCAACCTACTAATGTGTCATACCCACTTAACGGGAAGAAACTCAGCGAACTGACGATATGAACCATTTGTACCGAAACAAAACACAAGTCTAATGCCGGGCGTCTGAATTAGCACTATAATAACTTACGGTAGCAATATTGTATATTCATCGGATCTGCACAAACAAGATATCAAATTGATTCCAATAGTATAAGTATCATGACTGTTCGACCAAAACTCACGGCATTGAAGTCTTGACCTCTGTGCTGACCCCCACCATAGATCCACTGGCCCTTCAGCATTGAAGTCTTGACCTCTGTGCTGACCCCCACCATAGATCCACTGGCCCTTCAGCATTGAAGTCTTGACCTCTGTGCTGACCCCCACCATAGATCCACTGGCCCTTCAGCATTGAAGTCTTGACCTCTGTGCTGACCCCCACCTTAGATCCACTGGCCCTTCAGCATTGAAGTCTTGACCTTTGTGCTGACCCCCACCAGAGATCCATTGGCCCTTCAGCATTGAAGTCTTGACCTCTGTGTTGACCCCCACCATAGATCCATTGGCCCTTCAGCATTGAAGTCTTGACCTCTGTGCTGACCCCCACCATAGATCCCAGTGTGCGAAAAAGTACACGTCCCACCGTCCGGGACGTGTTATTTACAATATCGGACAAGTCGGACAAATTATTGATAAATTCAGTTTACAAAAGGCAGAACTCATTCGCAAATTGTACGTGTCCGCCATTGTTGGTTTAGAAATGTTAGTTTCGGTTCTGCTTGTCGATTCATGAGGAAATGCATCTCGCCGCTTTCTGTACAGTTAGGCGGAGCGGGCGGGAAGTGCAGCACAGTGGCCGGGTTGGGAAGCAAAACTGGGTTCCGAGTAGGAACAAATAACAATTGTCCGGTACCGGGATTAAGAAGAGTTGTGAGGACAGGAGGCGAGGCCGAGCCCCGCGGACCGCAGCTCTCTCTCTCTATGCTCCGTATCAGCTGATCGCTGCACGGTGCCGCTCAGCGCATCCCCGGACCCCCAGATTTGGAGCAGCACAGGGATGTCAGTTTTGTTTATGAAGCAGGGTATAGAAAGTACATTATTGAAATGCTATTTAATACTATTTATTTACTTTTACAGCTGAGCAGCTGCAGCATGTGTATTGCAGGACATGTGTAAGCGTGCAAGCGTCTTTGAGTTGTAGAAAAGGGCTAGGCCTATAGGCTTATTATTATTATTATCAGGCCTATGTGTTGGACATGTGTGGTTGGACTCTGTCCCCCAGGCAGGCTGCAGTGTAGCATCAGAGGAGACTGGGCCAACTGTACATTCTCAAACTGCACCACTTAGAACTAACTATGCAGAGATTATTTTTATATAATTGTGTTCAATAACCGTAACTAAATTAAACGGTATGAAGTGATTTGTAAATAGGAATACAGATCTGACTTAATGTTTTCATAAATACATGTGTCTCCCAGTTTGTCATGGGACTTATTTTTCCCTCTCAAAGAACCGAGAACCGAAAATAACCGGAATCGAAAAGCAGAACCGGAATCGTTAAAATCCAAACGATACCCAACCCTATGTGTGATGCAGTAAAATCTTACCGCTCACTTACGTTAGCGGTGTCGTAAAAACCGTGGGAAAATGTAAAATACGATGGCGAAGAAGAAGATTCCAGTGGCCCCAATTTTTGTCCATTCTGGGCAAGTGAAGAATGTATTCGGACAAGGACATTGCCAAACTCACTTGTCCATGGACAAGTACTCTCTAAAAACTTTTTCTCACACTGATGTATGTATATAAATATATATATATATATATATATATATATATAATATATAATATTAGGGCTGTCAAACGATTACCATTTTTAATCAGATTAATCACAGTTTAAAAATTAATTAATCAGATTAATCACCATTCGAACTATGTCCAAAATATGCCATTTCTTTATATGTATTGTTGGAATGGAAAGATAAATGAAAGAAGGCGGATATATCCATTTAACATACAGTATGTTTATTATAACATTGTTCTGCGTGTCAAAGTGAAAGACAGCCCACACACCTATCAATCATCACACCGTGGGGTCTGAATTCATTTATTTCATTACGTGTTGATTTCTAACAACAAATAGAAGGTATGGGACTGCTCTATCCCTCCGCAGCCGGTTGGCGTAGTTTTGGCTCAGGTCCGTCGTACAGAGCGACGTTAACAGCAGCCTGTCTGTGCACACGGAGACCGACTCTGTCGTCCGGGGATCGAACCGCCTTCTGGAAAAGCTTCACAAGTACGTCGGTACGCAAATGCGCTTTGTGACATAAGTGACGGGACGCATTTCAGATGACGCACATAACCTGCGTACCAGTTAGTGCTCCTACTACAGCAAAAGTATTCTCCGTCGGGACTTCCTGCAACAACACCACGCCGTTATCTTGATTCTGATTGGCCAGAAGACATTATCAAAGATGTTCTATTGAGAAGACGATCACTACGTGACAAAAGTTTACAAAACCGTTTCTGGTCTCCGGTATTTCCAGACGAGTGGCTGAAATCAGTCTGACTACCTGCTGTCTGTGCAGTTCACTCCACACGTTGGAGGACTTTATTTTGCTTACTTTAACATCGTGTCTCATGGTGGGGCTAAGCCATTTCTTGGTATGGGTGTAGCCTACCCCAGCCATACCCCAGCGCTGCCACTGGTGGCACGTATGGGGCGGGACATTCTGCACATGCGTTAAATGCTTTAAATATTTTTAACGCAATTAATTAAAAAAATAATTACCGCCGTTAACGCGATAATTTTGTCAGCATTTTTTTCATTTCATTTCAAACCTTTATTTAACCAGATTGGTCCCATTGAGATCATAGATCTATTTTTCAAGGGAGACCTGCAGCAAACAGGTTCATGAAACATGAAACAATAAAGGACATTATACATTATATTTACAGGACACACAGTTATAGACATTTCCAAGTGAAATCTAGTCCGAATGAAGTCTTGGCCAACTTATTTTCCAGGCGTCTGAATTAGCACTAAGCAAAAGAGTGCTATCGCACTTAGCAAATAACTTACGGTAGCAATATTGTATACTTTCATCGGATCTGCACAAACAAGAAATCATATTTCATTTCAAACCTTTATTTATACAGATAAATCCCATTGAGATCATTGATCTCTTTTTCAAGGGAGACCTGCTCAAGTAGTAGACCTGCTCAAGTAGTAGACCTGCTCAAGTAGTACATACTTATCAATATCATATTGATTCCAATAGTATAAGTATCATGACTGTGCGACCGAAACTCACGGCAGCGAAAGCCAGGAAAGACAACACACAACTTCACTTTACGGAGCCAAACGGCAAGTACGTCTTACCTTTGCTGTTTTCTGATCAAAGGTTGTGTTCAAGGGCATTTGAACGCATACAAACGCTGCTGACCAGGCATCAGCGTTTGATCCAATGTCTCTGTGTCACTTTGAAATGATTACTGATAATCCATCATAACATTTATGGCAATAAACGTATTTTACAAGTAGAGTGTAGCAGAGCTTCCGGTTTTGGGCAAACTGCGTGCGCTTCACTCTCACTCCTCAATGGCAGGGCTCAACGCTAACTTTTAAAAGTGGTTGCCAGGCAACCAGGCATCAGCTTTTGGTTGCCAAAACTGAAAATATGGTTGCCATTTTTAGTCACCTTATATTTTAAATAATGAAGATACTATCCAGTAGTGCAGCTGTTGTCATGTTCTTCACAGATCACTAGTTTCTTGGTCATCCGTTGTCTCCCTTTCTAATGTGGGTAGTCTTGACATCTGTGCTGACCCCCACCATAGATCCATTGGCCCTTCAGCATTGAAGTCTTGACCTTTGTGCTGACCCCCACCATAGATCCACTGGCCCTTCAGCATTGAAGTCTTGGTCTCTGTGCTGACCCCCACCATAGATCCACTGGCCCTTCAGCATTGAAGTCTTGGTCTCTGTGCTGACCCCCACCATAGATCCACTGGCCCTTCAGCATTGAAGTCTTGACCTCTGTGCTGACCCCCACCATAGATCCACTGGCCCTTCAGCCTTGAAGTCTTGACCTTTGTGCTGACCCCCCACCATAGATCCACTGGCCCTTCAGCATTGAAGTCTTGACCTCTGTGCTGACTCCCACCATAGATCCACTGGCCCTTCAGCATTGAAGTCTTGACCTTTGTGCTGACCCCCACCATAGATCCACTGGCCCTTCAGCATTGAAGTCTTGACCTCTGTGCTGACCCCCACCATAGATCCACTGGCCCTTCAGCATTGAAGTCTTGACCTCTGTGCTGACCCCCACCATAGATCCACTGGCCCTTCAGCATTGAAGTCTTGACATCTGTGCTGACCCCCACCATAGATCCACTGGCCCTTCAGCATTGAAGTCTTGACCTTTGTGCTGACCCCCACCATAGATCCACTGGCCCTTCAGCATTGAAGTCTTGACCTTTGTGCTGACCCCCACCATAGATCCACTGGCCCTTCAGCATTGAAGTCTTGACCTTTGTGCTGACCCCCACCATAGATCCACTGGCCCTTCAGCATTGAAGTCTTGGATTGGTCAGACTAATACATTTCTAATGTTGAATAAATGAAAACCATTCAGAGTTAAGAATTAGATATTAATTATTAATGCTGTAAATGACCTTTTATAAGTCTAACTATATTTAACATGTGTTACCTTTTTATAGAAGTGATTATATTTTTTTGCCAATATTTTCTTTGGTAAAGTGTCGTTCAGCACTTTTATTTTGGTAGTAATAAGATCGGGACTCTTATTTTGAAGGAACTTTTACCGGAAGTGAATGCACAACGGAGCAGAATGAAATCAACCCACTCAAAACATTTCTCCTCAGAATAAGTGAGAAATGGATTTAACTTCTGTATGACAGCTTCCATGCTGGAGAAATGAGAAGCTGTCATGCAATCAGTTATGGCATCAATAATTAATATCTCATTCTTAACTGTGAATGGTGTTTTATTTATTTAACATTAGAGATGTGTTAGTCTGGCCAAACTTGATGGCAACCTAAAATCCCTCTCTTCCCGTATCTCAGATAGAAGACATGATTGGAGACAGAACAGCCAATCAGAATGGAGCTTCTCGAGTGCTCCGATTTGGTTGGTTTTGTGGCACATTTGTAACACTGTGCCAACTTGAGCGAGCCCGCAGGCAAGCCTGAGCGCGCACTGGGTGGAGAGGTTGAGCGAGGGAGAGAGAGCGTGCAGGAGCTTGTGACGGGGCTCCAGTCCATTTCTCTTAAAATAGAATTGACGTGTTTGCAAGATAAAATGTTCTGTGGTCAAAAATGTTAATCGCGCTCAATAACGTTTTCTGTGCTCAAAATGTTTCATTGCTTTCTCCGGATAGACGCGCACATAACACCATATGTTTCGCCTCCCAAGACTTTACCCATTTCCTCTTTGCTTTCGTTCGGGTT
Organism: Champsocephalus esox; assembly: GCA_036324585.1. Taxonomy (NCBI): domain Eukaryota; kingdom Metazoa; phylum Chordata; class Actinopteri; order Perciformes; family Channichthyidae; genus Champsocephalus; species Champsocephalus esox. The sequence goes on from CM070498.1 coordinate 1,667,766, forward strand.
CAACTCGCGCTTTATCAGTGGAATCACTTTGAGGCACGTCCAGCTGGGAAGAGCCCAAGGGATAGACTAGTGCTGCACGATTCTTGCTCAAATGTGAATCACGATTTTCCTCCATAAGAATTGAGATCACGATTCTCATCGTTTCAATGAAAATATTGATTGCACTCTTACTCTTAGACGTCACGTGAGTACCATGAATTTAAACAGACAACATTTGTCTCTCTTGGAACAAAAACATAACTTTGTCTTTAGTCTGTAGTTGCTGAATACTGAACTAACATTACTGCATTCAAAATGTGGCACCTGGAGCCAGCTGTTGTGGCTTCAAACAGACACCATCGACATCACAGCGCTGGACTTCAGTGTTTCCCACAGATCTGAAATATACTTGGGCGGGCGGGGGGGGGGTGCCCGAAAAAAAAAGTTTGAACAACATGTTTATTGATTGACTTTTCATTCCTGTATAATCATTTTGCACAAAGATGGCACTGTTTGTCAGAGCACTTCATGCTTCTGGGACTTCATGACGAACAGCTCCAACGCCTGTGTGTATGGGGACGCCTCTGGTGCTGGTCCATTAACTGCCAGTGTTTCCCACAGATCTGTTTCCCACATCTCTGAAATAGCGGTAGTAGTGGTGGGGTGAGGTGCAACAACATGAACCTTTCTGTGGGTCGCTTGTTAGCAGAGCCTTCACGCGATGGCAGAGCGAACAGGTGCAGGCAGGGCCCGTAGTGATCGCCCTACAGTTTAAATCTACTACCCACACATGAACACATGGAAATGGGTTACTATTTAAACACATACATGTATTTAGGAACCTATCCATGTGATCTTTAGTGGGGGTCGACCTCAGATCCTCTCGGGGGTCCAGGGGCATGCCCCCCGGTAAGATCTTATGTTTTATTTTGGAGTGCATCAATCTGGTGCATTTTGAGGGGAACATAAAGAGACTAGATCTATGGAAACACCTATATTAAACAGAACTGTATACATGTCAATAATCATAAAATCATGGCCATAACCAACACCATACCATCCATCAACAACAACAACAACAACAACAACAACAACAACAACAACAACATGCCATTTCCAATATGACAAAAAACACTGAAACTTGTTTATTAATTTATTTTTGGTTCATTTATAGTTGTGAGTGTGTCTGTGCTCCTGAATCAGCCTCTCCTGTCTCCCTCCTCTCCCTCCTCCCCCCCTCTCCCTCCTCTCCCTCCTCTCCCTCTCCTCTCCCCTCTTCCTCCTCTCCCTCCTCTCCCTCCCTCTCCCTCCTCTTCCTCCTCTCCCTCCTCTCCGCCCTCTCCCTCCTCTCCGCCCTCTCCCTCCTCTCCGCCCTCTCCCTCCTCTCCCCCTCTCCCTCCTCTCCTCCTCTCCTCCTCTCCCTCCTCTCCTCCTCTTCCTCCTCTCCCTCCTCTCCCCCCTCTCCCTCCTCTCCTCCTCTCCCTCCTCTTCTCTCCCTCCTCTCCCTCCTCTCCCTCCTCTCCCCCCTCTCCTCCTCTCCCTCCTCTCCTCCTCTCCCCCTCTCCCTCCTCTCCTCCTCTCCTCCTCTCCCCCCTCTCCCTCCTCTCCCTCCTCTCCTCCTCTCCCTCCTCTCCTCTCCCTCCTCTCCTCCTCTCCCTCCTCTCCCTCCTCTCCTCCTCTTCCTCCTCTCCCTCCTCTCCCTCCTCTCCTCCTCTCCTCCTCTCCCTCCTCTCCTCCTCTCCCTCCTCTCTCTCCCTCCTCTCCTGTCTCCCTCCTCTCCCTCCTCTCCCTCCTCTCCTGTCTCCCTCCTCTCCCTCCTCTCCCTCCTCTCCTCCTCTCCTGCTCCCTCCTCTCCTCCTCTCCCTCCTCTCCTCTCCTCCCTCCCCCTCTCCTCCTCTCCCCCCTCTCCCCCCTCTCCCTCCTCTCCCTCCTCTCCTCCTCTCCCCCTCCTCTCCCTCCTCTCCTCCTCTCCCCCCCCTCTCCCCCCTCTCCCTCCTCTCCCTCCTCTCCCTCCTCTCCCCCTGCTCCTCCTCTCCCCCCCTCTCCCTCCTCTCCTCCTCTCCCTCCTCTCCCCCCTCTCCCCTCCTCTCCTCCTCTCCCTCCTCTCCTCCTCTCCTCCTCTCCTCCTCTCCTCCTCTCCCTCCTCTCCCTCCTCTCCCTCCTCTCCCCCTGCTCCTCTTTGAGGCAGCAGCAAAGACTAGTTTTCTCTCAACAAGTTTTAAAAGTGTATCTTACCTTGTTTCACCTTAATATGTGTTTCCATAACTGGAGACCACACCGTCTGAGCCCCACAGAGAACTGAGACTAAGTGAACTATCTAAACACTCAGAGAGTCCTTCACCTCACCTGAGCTGAGCTGATCCCGAGCTTGACTGGCACACAGAGACCAATCGAGGGCTTTGATTTATGATCTGTGGCCATGTCGGCAGGCCACATCGTGTGGACAGCCAGTCCCCCTGTGTGAGGCAGGCCACATCGTGTGGACAGTTCTCAGTGGGGCTCAAACGGTGTGGTCACCAGTTATGGAAACACATATTTCCATTTGAGAGGGAAGTGATTGGTCTAATGGACAGTGAGGTGGGCTGAAGATCGGAAGGCTGTGGGTTCAAATCCCGCCAGGAACACCACCACTAGTGTGCCCTTGAGCAAGGCACTTAGCCCTCAGTTACTCCAGGGAGGATGTCCCTGTAATCGGTCATTATAAGTCGCTTTGGATAAAAGCGTCAGCTAAATGAAATGTGATGTGATTAGTAAAATATGCATAAATACAAAGTTAACTGGGTGAACAAAAGGTAAGATACACTTTTAAAACTTGTTGAGAGAAAACTAGTCTTTGCTGCTGCCTCAAAGAGGAGCAGGGGGAGAGGGGGAGAGGAGGGAGACAGGAGAGGGGGAGAGGAGGGAGACAGGAGAGGGGGAGCAGGGGGAGAGGAGGGAGACAGGAGAGGCTGATTCAGGAGTTGTTGTTGTTGTTGTTGTTGATGGATGGTATGGTGTTGGTTATGGCCATGATTTTATGATTATTGACATGTATACAGTTCTGTTTAATATAGGTGTTTCCATAGATCTAGTCTCTTTATGTTCCCCTCAAAATGCACCAGATTGATGCACTCCAAAATAAAACATAAGATCTTACCGGGGGGCATGCCCCTGGACCCCCGAGAGGATCTGAGGTCGACCCCCACTAAAGATCACATGGATAGGTTCCTAAATACATGTATGTGTTTACATAGTAACCCATTTCCATGTGTTCATGTGTGGGTAGTAGATTTAAACTGTAGGGCGATCACTACGGGCCCTGCCTGCACCTGTTCGCTCTGCCATCGCGTGAAGGGTCTGCTAACAAGCGACCCACAGAAAGGTTCATGTTGTTGCACCTCACCGTGGGAAACACTGTGCTTGGTAGCAAGTCATAATGGTTGTTGCGGTTGTGAGCTTGTAGACCCGACATATATAGGTTGTTTATTCCTTCCGCAAAAACTGGCAACCCGAGTGGCTGCAGCGTTAACACGGCATGAGAGGAGGAGAGACAGACAGGACACTACCATGTGCATGCGATCATGGTACTTTAATGTTAAATGTAAAGAGTATATTTGCTTTACATCGTTTCAGTATGATTGACATTGCAAGTTGGTATTATTCGGAAGCAAAATAATTAAAAAATGTAAAAAAATCCCCCCAAAAAGAAATCAGCTTAACGTCATAGGATCGCCGTAATTTAGAAATGAGATCACATAGGTGTCTGAATCGAGATCACGACCTTTTTTCGATTAATCGTGCAGCACTAGGGTAGACCTAGGACCAGGTGGAGGGACTATATCTCTTCGCTGGCCTGGGAGCGCCTTGGGACCCCCCAGTCAGAGCTGGTTGATGAGGGGGAAAGGAAGTTTGGGGCTCTCTGCTGGAACTGCTACCCCCGAGACCCGACCACGGATAAGCGGGAGAAGATGGATGGAACAATATACTTGGGGATCCTGAGGGAGCTGGGGAGAAGCTGCCTTCACAGGGATGCTAATAGCGGCTTTGCTGAAGCTGAGAGACGGCTAGAAGTGCATTTTGGAGATGAGCTCAAGATGGCAAGCGCATATATGGGAAAAGCTCTCAGCCGGAACACGACGAAGGCAGAGGATGGAAAGTCACTGCACGGTTATGCACTGTTTCTGAGAGGCTGCTGTAATGCAATGAGGGGTCTGCAGGACTAGAGGAGCTGGACCTGCCGTCCAACCTGCGGCTCGCTCTTTCAAAGCTACCTTCCACACTAAGGGAGACGTGGAGAACAGCAGCTCGTGTGATCGGAGCCATCAAAGAGCAGGATTGCATGACTTGTTGTATTTATTGAAAGACAAGCTAGAATACTTCAAGACCCTCTCTTTGGCGACATTCCCGATCAACTTAACAGTACAAAGACGGCTTTCAAGACCAAGCCTCTTGTTGATTCATATCGAAATAAGAGCAAAGGGAGCAGTTTTGCAACCACAGTGTCTCTAGTGTCAGACAGCCGTGCAGAGAAGCTCAAAGAAGACACATCCTGTTAAAAGATACATTTCCTCCACTAACAAGGACACCTCATGTACTTTTTGTACAAGTAAGCATCCTTTGGCTGAATGCCATGAAATACATTCAGTATCTCATGAAGCTAACGTGGAGTTTCTGAAAGAGAAGGGACTATGCTTCGGCTGCCTGAAGGTGGGGCACCTGAGCAGGAACTGTAACGGGAGAATGACCTGTCAAAGCTGTCATGCTAAGCACCCAACTATTCTGCACTTTAAGAGATCTTCAAAGCCTGGAACTGAGAACTTCCAACAAGATAAGGCAGAGCAGCAGAGTGGGGGAGCAAGGCCTGAAGAGACATCCATCAGCAGTGCTCTTGTTTCAGTAGGAGAAGCTGAAGGAACCGGGGCTGGTAAAGACAGCATGCTTGCCGTAGTGCCAGTGAAGGTGAAACTCTGCCATGGAAATAAAAGCATACTGACCTCTGCATTCCTGGACCCTGGTAGTACCGACACATTCTGCACAGAGGGGCTCACGAGGCAGCTTGGTGCTCGAGCACGGAGAACTGAAGTCCTTCTTCAAACGATGGGAGCAGAGGAACCAGTCAGGAGATGTGAGGCAACAGGTCTAGAAGTGGGACATGTGGAAGACGGCACATATATGAACTTGCCCAAGGTTTACACTCAGAACAAAATCCCTGTTCCCAAAAGAAACATTCTTACCCAGGCGGACCTCAAGAAATGGCCTTATCTGCAGGACATCCAAATAAGAGAAATAGACTTCTTATTGGAGTCCACACTCCAAAGGCTACGAGCCATGGAGAGTTATAAGCAGCCAGGGAAACGGCCCTATGCAGTGAACACACTGGTAGCACGGGTCCTTAATGGTCCACTTAATGCTTCCACAGATCCGGATGATGAAACCCCCGTGGCATTAGTGAGCAGGACCTCGATTGCTCATCTTGAGAAGCGAATTGAAAGACAATATATTAATGACCTTCCCACACACACACACACACACACACACACACACACACACACACACACACACACACACACACACACACACACAGGGCCCCGACTTGGCAACTCATCGATTGGTGTTCTACCCAGGTTCCGTCAGGAGCCCATGGCCACGATGGCAGATATTGAGGGGATGTTTCACCAAGTGCGTGTAAACGAGGAGAGCATGAACTGGCTGAGATTCCTGAGGCGGCCTGAAGGAGAAACCAGAACCAATCTGGAGGAATACCGGATGAGGCTCCTTCTCTTCGGAGCCGTGTCCTCTCCAAGCTGCGCACACTTTGCATTGCGGACAGCTGTGGCACATTCGATGGAGCAGTGGCAGAAACAGTCAAATCAAATGTCTATGTGGATGATTGCCTCAAGTCGCTAGCCAGAGAAAATCAAGCTGTAAGCCGTATTAGGTCTCTCAGAGACATGTGGGCCCTTGGTGGATTCAAGCTGACGAAATGGATAAGCAATAGTCGAGCGGTGCTAGCATCCATCCTGATGAGGACAAGGCTAAACAGGTGAACCACTTGGATCTGGACAGGGATACGCTGCCACACGAAAGAGCACTAGGGCTGTACTGGGACATTGAACATGATATATTCAGTTCCGTGTGACTGAACAACAACACGCTTACCAGAAGGAGTATCCTCTCCACTGTCAGCTCTGTGTACGATCCTCTTGGTCACAGACATCAGGTGTAATTCGTGGCACAATTCAAACGGGATGGAACGATAATCTTTCTCTCTCCATTGACTTCAATGCATAATCTTTCTGAAATAAGGTCCCATGGAGCTCCCCGGAAGGGAGGGACTTCGCCTCTCTATCATTTACAGTTTTTTACCATGTTCAATCTGAATTTACTTTAAAATAAAAACATCTATATTGATTCTGACTCATCTGCATCCAACTCACAGGTTCATCATTGCGTTGAGATAAATATGAATAATTTACCCTTTTTAGAAGTGAAGAAATAGTCATTTGTTCTGGGCACGTCATTTTGGAGCCTGAGACCTGAAAACAGGCTCAGGGCTTAACAGGTTAAGAGATTTAACATCATTTACATCCGTTTTCGTCCGGCTTGCATCTGTTTCTGTTTCAGGGTCCAGCAGCAGAGAGCAGACTCCCCCAGCTGTCTGTCCTTCAAGAGCGACTGGTCGAAGGACGCCATCATAAACTTTAAAGAACGACCTCCATCTGCTGATCAGAGGTAAGCTGAAACTCATAGCAAGAGTCCGGGTATGATGGAATAAAACCAGTTCTTCTGTTGAGTCTTTTTTAGTCATCAGATTATATAGAACATTTCAGTCAAACTAGTCTAGCCAAAACCAATAATTTATCATTTTAGTATATATAAATAAATAAGATTATATCTTGTCCTTATTTGATGAGACACAGGTTGAAGAAAGCAGCTTTGCAGAGAGCATCAGGTGTGTGGTGTTTTTACCTGTGTTATGGCCACATTGCTTCCCAAAAGTAGCTGGACTGATCTCTTGGGATGTCCGAAAGGGCCATATTATGGAGCTGCCGGACACTTGCAGCCGGAGCCTCCGCTAACTCCCGTTTTACACACGCCCCTCCTCTTTCCAAGGGAAAAGGAAACACCAATTACAGCTATAATATTCCGGTAGTTTATTCATTTTAGAATGGATATTGATCGTAATATTTATTGTATATGATATTACTCGCCAAAAGAAAATTAATTAGGAATTTTGCAATGAGATGGACGTTTTGAACGAAGAATTTGACTATTCGTCGGGAGATGACATTGATGTGGAAGCATCTACAGTTACCAGGCATCCCATGGACTATGCTTATGAACCGATTCGGTCGAATAGAGTGGCATACGATCCGGAATCCGCCGAAAGTACCGACGGTTCTGAACTCGCTGAGTAGAACAAGATGTTGCTCAAAACCCGGGACGAATGGACAACACAGATTGGTGTACATGTAACAATTGTGTGGTGATGCCATCGGAAAATGTCAAAAAAATAAATAAAAATAAAAACATACTCTGTTATCCTCTTAGGCCCCACGGAACCGACATTTCGTCATTTGCAGGAAACAACGTCTAAGGAACCTTAATATTTAATAAACTATGAATATTTTATATCCATATAACGGGGAAAAACTAATTTTACTGATCTTTTTCATTTATTTGTAAAAAAAAACACAATGCTAACAGTGAGCCTCTGAATTACCCCCGAGCGAAAAATGCTAACCTATTACTGCACCGAAAATCACTCCTAGCTCCCTTATTACTTATCCTAGCTCCACATCCAACACATTGTTTATGATCGTAAAGACACAGAATCTCACCTCAACACTGAAAGATACAAACTCGTGAGGTTATCAACAAAAACGTACATCAAAACAAGTGGCACTGTGTACTAACATGCGCTAGGCTAACGGCTCACCTTCCTCTTTGTCTGGTCTGAAACTGCTCTTCAATGGCATTACAACGATAAAAACGATGATGTAGTTAATCCATAGGTTAATATCCAATGGGGCTGTGTCCCCTTTGAAATGTTCTGATAATCTACAAGCAATACAACTGCAATCCCGTTATCTGCTGTCCGCTCTGTGCTCCGTGCGCTCTGGGTCCTGCAATACCATCCATTGAACACCTAGTCCAGCAATACTAGCCTTTTTAGGGCTGTTTTCGACAGATGAGCGTGTGTATGCCAGTTTAATTAGTTGAGCTATAGAACACCCCCAATTCTCTATTGTACGTCATAATAATAGCTACCATTTAGTTTGGACGCGATTGCGTTAATTAATAAGGTCACACTGTGTCACTGACACAGTGTGTGAGCTAGTAATCTGGTAGTGCTGCAATATGTACCTCTCTCTCGGCAGCTGAAGCAACTCGTTTGGTGGCTCGAACTTCACGTTTGTTGACACTGTCATTGTCTTGCGCGGCCGACGTGCTGGGACGGTCGGTGTTCCCGACTGCATACGTTGAGAAATGGAATATTGTGGGAACAGATCCTGGCTTCAAATCCGATGTTTTGTATTGAACCAGGCATCCAGACTGGACTTTGAGCAGCTTCTCATCCTTTGGTGGCAGCCTATGGAAATGTACTTCTTCCCTCTTCGTATACAATCCATTTGTGCAGCCTGGGGCGATACAATAAACTCCTGACGACGATCGATTTCTTGTAATGTAAACTACTGGTGCATTGCACGCCATGTTTGTTATTGAGCTTTGGCCCAGGAAGCCGTACCCACTCAGTGACGTCACTGGGATAGTCCCGGAGCAATGGAAGCGCCCATGGTCATTAGGCACGTATTTCAAAAACTAAATTTGCGTATCTCGATCGTTTACATTGGAAATAGACTAGATAAATACCAAAGATGTTCACAAGTCTTTTTTTGCAAGTCCAAGTCAAGTCTCAAGTCTTTGGTCACGAGTCCAAGTCAAGTCTCAAGTCTGTGTGGGGTGAGACTTGATCAAGTCTCAAGTCTTTGTGGGGTGAGACTTGATCAAGTCTCAAGTCTTTGGTCACGAGTCCAAGTCAAGTCTCAAGTCTTTGTGGGGTGAGACTTGATCAAGTCTCAAGTCTTTGGTCACGAGTCCAAGTCAAGTCTCAAGTCTCTAAAAAATAAAAGTCTCATGTCTCTTCTGGTTGTAATAAGCCTTCTATTGTCTGCTGCTATCCAGTCTGGTAAGAATACTGCACAGCTATATCTAAGAAGTTCAAAGCATGTACTGTGTTATTATCACTCCTATATCCATTAGCATACAGTATCAGTACTGACTAGCTGTTTGTTATATGATCACTTTAAACAGGCTATTGCAATGTGAGGAAAAACACCACACTTTAGCTAAATGCAAACAACTTATAAGCAAAACACTTCAGAATCAGAAATCACTATCACAAATACAAAGCTGCGTCTGCGTAATGAGCCCGGCTAAAATAACTGGATGGCCTGCCTGCCTGTCAGCCTTCCATCTGGGCACAAACTTATCTCGTGCCCTCATTGGTCATGTGCACGTTCGTGTGTGTTGGAGGAGGCGGGCTCTATAAGGAAGTAGCAGCCTCTAGCAGATTATCTCCGGTTGTGTATTTTCAAATTCTAGCGATCTCGAGCCGGTTTCTCTCAAATGTACCTCCCCCACCTTTAATACGCCACACATAGAAAACACAATGATTGTTCACGAGTCCCAACACACGAGTCCAAGTCAAGTCTGAAGTCTCTGTGTGTGCGACTTTAGTGCGACTCGAGTCCGAGTCGCAGACTCGAGTCCCCATCTCTGATAAATACATTTCCTAATGGGAATATTGTCGCATGGAAAGCAGTTTGAAAAGTGTTTCCATTTCCCTTTAAAGTCTCGTCCGACCCCTCCTCATGTCCAAAGTGTTAGTTGTGAACGCCCACAGTGGGAGGTAGTGTTAATTTCGTCAGCTATTTTTTTATTTAGTTTTAGTCTTAGTCCTGTGTTAAATTTTGTTTTTAGTTTTAGTCATATTTAGTCACCTTCATCCTGTTTCTATTTAGTCAAGTTTTAGTCGACTAAAAGTCTGAGCATTTTAGTCTTATTTTAGAGAAAACTTTTGAGTCTTTTTTAGTCATCAGATTATATAGAACATTTCAGTCAAACTAGTCGAGCCAAAACCAATAATTTATCATTTTAGTATATATAAATAAATAAGATTATATCTTGTCCTTATTTGATGAGACACAGGTTGAAGAAAGCAGCTTTGCAGAGAGCATCAGGTGTGTGGTGTTTTTACCTGTGTTATGGCCACATTGCTTCCCAAGAGTAGCTGGACTGATCTCTTGGGATGTCCGAAAGGGCCATATTATGGAGCTGCCGGACACTTGCTGCCGAGCCTCCGTTAACTCCCGTTTTACACACGCCCCTCCAAGTTTGTAAAATCTACGGACCCCGCTGATGAAACAATGCATTCGCTTTTTTTCTCCGCCTCATTGTGGCGAAAATGGGCCCAAATATCACATCGTTTCTTTCTCCTAAGCAGTGGTGGCTTTAGACTTTTTCGTTGTCAGTCATTTTGACGGACAGGATCGTAACATTTCCGTCATAATCCATTATTACCCGTCGAGTGCACAATTTATCACTCACTCGCGCTGACGGGGGGGTATTCGGTTAACGCGAGTTAGACCATGAGTTAGACCACGGGTTAGACCACGAGTTAGACCACGAGTTAGACCACGGGTTAAACCGTGAGTTAGACCACGGGTTAAACCACGGGTTAGACACTGGCCCGGTGTAATTCAAATCTACCGCCATGCGCCAGACACACACCGCAGCACCGGAACTGAACGTTATCTTTGACAATATTTCGTCTCCTCATTTTTCGTCATCGAAAGTAAAGAGAGATTTTGGTAAACTACATTTTCGTCTCATCACTTTTCGTCAACGATATTGCATGATGATTACGTTACAGTTATTGTTTACTGCCGTCGGTGCCGTCTCGTCATTTTCGTCATGGAAAAAAAGGTCGTTGACGAACATATTTCGTCATAGTTTTAGTCAACGACATTAACACTAGTGGGAGGGGCCGTGAAACTCCACCTGAAAACTCAGGCTGTTCAGAAGCTGTTCCACCATCTCTCAAACACTTCTGATGGAGGAGACTGAGCCTTCATCAAAGTCACAACCAGCTCTACTGCCAGGTGAACCCTGACCCCTGCTGTGGAGCTGGGGGGGGGGTAACGGGGGCTGGTGTAAGAACTGTCCCTAGGTCTGTCCTCTTCCTGATGAACAGCTGTTAGCCAGCTGCAGAGTCCAGTCTCTATCCACACAGCCACGTTTTAGGAGGACCAGAATGAAGGACGGACAGAATCCTCTGCTCTTCAACAGTAGCTGGAACTAAATATTCCTGTAGTGCAAAGTTCCCGCTGACGCCCAGGACCAGCACCCCGTTTCCCTGTCCTCCTTTACCCCGAGTGTGTCTCTGTGTGGACAGACATCCTGTGAGCTAATGCTTCATGGTTCCTCCACAGAGGGGACCAGGAGAGCTCGGAGGTTCCCGGTGGTCAGTCTGCCCAGCAGCATCAGACACAGCTGGACTCCATATTCACGGTGAGTGCATGTCCTACAGATACTTGACCTCTCTTCTGTTCACAGTCATCTCCATGCTGCACTTTCAGAGAGTCCGTCTGTCCGGATCTGATGTTTGGATCCATGGTTTATAGTTTGTGTCGTTCATGTGATGTTCCAGCTGCTGGAGGACCACGTCGTCTCCTTTGTGAAGAGCGAGCTGAAGAAGATCCAGAAGGCTCTGGGTTCAGATTACCCAGAATGCTTAGAGAGTGAGGATGAGGAGGTGTTGGAGGCTGAGGATGAAGAGCAGAGGAGCAGCAGAGAGGCATTCCTGAACATCACACTGCACTTCCTGAGGAGCATGGAGCAGGAGGAGCTGGCTGAGCGTCTGCACCGCAGTAAGAGGGTTTCTATAGCGATGTAACACTCTGGATACATGTCTCCTCTGCTGATGTCTCAAGAGACCAGCAGCTATCCATATTTCATCCAGAGAACCAGAGTTCCAGTGGGACCTAATGATCTTTGTTGCGTGTTCTTTCAGGAACCTTTGCTGCAGAGTGTCAGCGTAAACTCAAGTCCACCCTGAAGGAGAGGTTCCAGTGTGTGTTTGAGGGCATCGCTAAAGCAGGAAACCCAACCCTCCTGAACCAGATCTACACAGAGCTCTACATCACAGAGGGGGGGTCTGCAGAGGTCAACAAGGAACATGAGGTCAGACAGATTGAAACAGCATCCAGGAAACCAGACAGACCAGAAACACCCATCAGACAAGAAGACCTCTTCAAAGCCTCACCTGGAAGAGATGCACCAATCAGAGCAGTGCTGACAAAGGGCGTGGCTGGCATCGGGAAGACAGTCTTCACACAGAAGTTCACTCTGGACTGGGCTGAAGGCAAAGCCCACCAGGACATCCAGTTCATATTTCCATTCACCTTCAGAGAGCTGAACGTGGTGAGAGAGAACAAGTACAGCTTGGTGGAACTCGTTCATCTCTTCTTCCCTGAAACCAGAGACGCAGGAATCTGCAGGTTCGATCGCTTCCCGGTCGTGTTCATCTTTGACGGTCTGGATGAGAGTCGACTTCCTCTGGACTTCCTCCACACTGAGGTCCTGACTGATGTCACAGAGTCCACCTCAGTGGACCGGCTGCTGACAAACCTCATCAGGGGGAAGCTGCTTCCCTCGGCTCGCCTCTGGATAACCACACGCCCTGCAGCAGCCAATCAGATCCCTCCTGAGTGTGTGCACATGGTGACAGAGGTCCGAGGGTTCACTGACCCACAGAAGGAGGAGTACTTCAGGAAGAGGTTCAGAGATCAGGAGCAGGCCGGCACCATCATCTCCCACATCAAGACCTCACGAAGCCTCCACATCATGTGCCACATCCCAGTCTTCTGCTGGATCTCTGCTTCAGTTCTGGAGGAGGTGTTGAAAACCAGAGGGGGAGGAGAGCTGCCCAAGACCCTGACTGAGATGTACATCCACTTCCTGGTGGTTCAGTCCAAAGTGAAGAATGTCAAGTATCTTGGAAAAAGGGAAACAGATCCACACTGGAGTCCAGAGAGCAGGAAGATGATGAAGTCTCTGGGGAAACTGTCTTTTGAGCAGCTGCAGAAAGGCAACCTGATCTTCTACGAGTCCGACCTGACAGAGTGTGGCATCGATATCAGAGCAGCCTCAGTGTACTCAGGAGTGTTCACACAGGTCTTCAGAGAGGAGAGCAGACTGTACCAGGACAAGGTGTTCTGCTTCGTCCATCTGAGCGTTCAGGAGTTCCTGGCTGCTCTTCATGTCCATCTGACCTTCATCAGCTCTGGGGTCAACCTGCTGTCAGAAGAACCAGCAACCTCCAGGCGGCAGAAAGTCTTCAGACCCAAACCTAAACTAACACATCTCTACCAGAGTGCTGTGGACCAGGCCTTACGGAGTCCAAACGGACACCTGGACTTGTTCCTCCGCTTCCTCCTGGGTCTTTCTCTGCAGACCAATCAGAAACTCCTACGAGGCCTGCTGACACAGACAGGAAGTGGCTCACAGACCAATCAGGAAACAGTCCAGTACATCAAGAAGAAGATGGATGAGGGTCTGTCTGCAGAGAGAAGCATCAACCTGTTCCACTGTCTGAATGAACTGAATGATCGTTCTCTGGTGGAGGAGATCCAACAGTACCTGAGATCAGGACGTCTCTCCACAGATAATCTGTCTCCTGCTCAGTGGTCAGCTCTGGTCTTCATCTTGCTGTCATCAGGAGAAGATCTGGACGTGTTTGACCTGCAGAGATACTGTGCTGCTTCAGAGGAGGCTCTTCTGAGGCTGCTGCCAGTGGTCAAAGCCTCCAGGAAGTCTCTGTGAGTACAGGGATCATTGATTTAGTGAATCAGTTATTAACACACTGCTGTCTCCTGAATAACTGTTGTCCTCATCGTCTCTTCAGGCTGAGTGGCTGCAAGCTGTCGGAGAGAAGCTGTGCAGCTCTGTCCTCCGTCCTCAGCTCCCAGTCCTCCAGTCTGAGAGATCTGGACCTGAGTGACAACGACCTGCAGGACTCAGGAGTGAAGCTGCTGTCTGCTGGACTGGAGAGTCCACTCTGTGAACTGGAGACTCTCAGGTCAGAGACCAGAACACTTTGACTCAGCCAGCAATACAAGTCCATACCACCACCAGCCATGCTGCTGTGCTGTGGGAAGCCATCTCTCACATCTGTATCTTTGTAACGCAGCAATGAGAGAACACACGTTCACATGCATGTGTCATATTTCGGTTAGCTACATTTAACCAAGTGACTTTAGCCAAAGCCTTAGCTAGCTTTGTTTTAGCAACTCACTAAAACAAATGTGTTCCATATAATTTGTAGTACCCATTTGTGAAATATGACAGCTTGAGTAGCTTTGAAAACCGTGATCCTGGATAGAATGAATTTCATATTAATGAAACCTTAAATGAGACAAAGTTACCTAGCTAGCTCCCCCGCCTCACTTCAGTCAACATCGTGAAGTCTGATTTCTTTGTGGGTAATTGGACCATGTGACATATACTAAGAATAACTTTATAGGAATAGTCAGTCTTCTACTTCCTTTTTAAATGTTGCCTAGAAGCGCAGACTGCAGGGATTTCAAGGAATTTCCCGATGTTCAAAACAGAGAAGCCAGATCCAGATGTATTTGTAGGCACGAGTACATACGCTGTTGATGGCGTTCTGCTGAAAGCAGCAATGGAACAAACCGGACTAAACTCTCCATGTGTGTTTGCTCCAGGGAGGCAACCCCCCCTAGACTTCCCATTGGCTGGTTCCATCACATGCGCCATTACAATCCTACATATCATATCTTATCCAGGGTGATTCATTTTGAACACAAATGTTGTTTCTCTTTTGGTTCTCTCTGTTCTCTTCAGGCTGAGTGGCTGCAAGCTGTCGGAGAGAAGCTGTGCAGCTCTGTCCTCCGTCCTCAGCTCCCAGTCCTCCAGTCTGAGAGATCTGGACCTGAGTGACAACGACCTGCAGGACTCAGGAGTGAAGCTGCTGTCTGCTGGACTGGAGAGTCCACTCTGTGAACTGAAGACTCTCAGGTCAGAGACCAGAACACTTTGACTCAGCCAGCAATACAAGTCCATACCACCACCAGCCATGCTGCTGTGCTGTGGGAAGCCATCTCTCACATCTGTATCTTTGTAACGCAGCAATGAGAGAACACACGTTCACATGCATGTGTCATATTTCGGTTAGCTACATTTAACCAAGTGACTTTAGCCAAAGCCTTAGCTAGCTTTGTTTTAGCAACTCACTAAAACAAATGTGTTACATATAATTTGTAGTACCCATTTGTGAAATATGACAGCTTGAGTAGCTTTGAAAACCGTGATCCTGGATAGAATGAATTTCATATTAATGAAACCTTAAATGAGACAAAGTTACCTAGCTAGCTCCCCCGCCTCACTTCAGTCAACATCGTGAAGTCTGATTTCTTTGTGGGTAATTGGACCATGTGACATATACTAAGAATAACTTTATAGGAATAGTCAGTCTTCTACTTCCTTTTTAAATGTTGCCTAGAAGCGCAGACTGCAGGGATTTCAAGGAATTTCCCGATGTTCAAAACAGAGAAGCCAGATCCAGATGTATTTGTAGGCACGAGTACATACGCTGTTGATGGCGTTCTGCTGAAAGCAGCAATGCAACAAACCGGACTAAACTCTCCATGTGTGTTTGCTCCAGGGAGGCAACCCCCCCTAGACTTCCCATTGGCTGGTTCCATCACATGCGCCATTACAATCCTACATATCATATCTTATCCAGGGTGATTCATTTTGAACACAAATGTTGTTTCTCTTTTGGTTCTCTCTGTTCTCTTCAGGCTGAGTGGCTGCAAGCTGTCGGAGAGAAGCTGTGCAGCTCTGTCCTCCGTCCTCAGCTCCCAGTCCTCCAGTCTGAGAGATCTGGACCTGAGTGACAACGACCTGCAGGACTCAGGAGTGAAGCTGCTGTCTGCTGGACTGGAGAGTCCACTCTGTGAACTGGAGACTCTCAGGTCAGAGACCAGAACACTTTGACTCAGCCAGCAATACAAGTCCATACCACCACCAGCCATGCTGCTGTGCTGTGGGAAGCCATCTCTCACATCTGTATCTTTGTAACGCAGCAATGAGAGAACACACGTTATACCATCATCGATTCCATTCAAGATTCAGAGGTTTATTGTCATGTCAGATACACAACTACGGTGTAGTTATGCAATGAATGAAACACGTAGGCCAGAGGTTCCTCAACAGTGCAATTACAAGACGTACATTTAAAAACAGTGCAAGCTCAGGTGTTTACTCTCTCTTAACATTGTTGTTGTGAAGCGAGACGCAACAAACGTGTCACAATCCTCCAGATGACTCCTGGCACGACCTTCTTTAAAGGAATGGTCCACTCATTAGATAATTAATCCAAACTTCAGTATTTAGTGAAACGTTATGTTTAAACCATACCCTGAAGAAACCTGCGATATTCCCCGGTAAATAATGATCTTATAGCTCTTTGTTATCAACACCTGTATATTCCGCCTGGCCGCCGCCATTCTTGCCATTTTCAGTCGTCACGTGATGGGCGTGACGTCATCCATGCGTTCACTTTGTCAACACACGGAAACATGGCTGAATATTTGAGTTCGGACTCGTCAGCAGAGGAAGAAGTTTTGATGTTTTATCAGTATGACAATACGACACCCTCTGTCCTCAGACCCTCTGTCCTCAGACCCTCTGTCCTCAGACCCTCTGTCCTCAGACCCTCTGTCCTCACACCCTCTGTCCTCAGACCCTCTGTCCTTAGACCCTCTGTCCTTAGACCCTCTGTCCTCAGACCCTCTGTCCTCAGACCCTCTGTCCGTAGACCCTCTGTCCTCAGACCCTCTGTCCTCAGACCCTCTGTCCTTAGACCCTCACATCGTACAAGGAAACACTTCCAGAGAAACCCAGTCTAAAGGGAACATGGAGAAACCTCAGGAGAGCAGCAGAGGAGGGATCCTCTCCAGGACGGACAGACTGCAATAGATGCCGTGTGTAAATTGAAGAGATAATACATTTGCAACATAGGTAGTCCAGATGTTTGGAAATGCATGTGTGTATAACAGGAAGCTGATATAAGATACTATATGTATGCATGTAGTACCACCCTTGCTAGCGATTCGCTCTCTAGTTTAGCATACTCAGCTTCGTTGTCCCTGGTCATAGAATCACGATTTTATGGAGCTGGAAAAAACTGGGGGAAATACACACTAGCCGGTACTACGCTATATGGAAAGGCCACCAAAAACGGTCCTGGCCTGGACGCTAAAGGACGTTAAAACGGGGCGAGCCGCTGCAATGGAAATGCGCTATAACATACCTTATTCTTACTCCGAGCACTACTTCTGCTCCTCCGTCGCTTCACACTTGCAGAGGGCGATTTCTCAACGGGCCGAACTGGCGTCCTGGTCGGTGATGACACCAGAAAGACCGATGGCACTGCATCTCCATTACGTAATGGTTGTTCCATAAATCCCATGTTATGTTTCATCATACTCTCAGAGTAGTCGTCCGGAGAGCCTGTGAATCTCTCGGTTCGGGCCGGCCACATTTCGCTAGCCACTGCCTCCGAATGCACTTCTTACGCTTACCTTTTGGCAACAGGTGGAACCGAGCATTCCGTGGATTGTTCCGATCAGAATTGTGGCGATATGTCGCGATACAGTGAGGCGTATTTGAAGAGAGAAACTACAGTGAATAACATGAGATCAACGTGTCTTCCAAAACCAAACGCATGGACGACGTCACGTCCGGAAAACGGCGGCGCCCACAGTGTTGATGTTATTTCGGTAAATAATCAGTTTAAAATCACTGATGATGTCATCGGATTAGGACTGGCAGAGACTGGTCTGTTTTATCGGATGATAATTATTTAAAAATGAGTGTCATGAGCATACCATTCCTTTAAATGTTGCCTAGAAGCGCAGACTGCAGGGATTTCAAGGAATTTCCCGATGTTCAAAACAGAGAAGCCAGATCCAGATGTATTTGTAGGCACGAGTACATACGCTGTTGATGGCGTTCTGCTGAAAGCAGCAATGGAACAAACCGGACTAAACTCTCCATGTGTGTTTGCTCCAGGGAGGCAACCCCCCCTAGACTTCCCATTGGCTGGTTCCATCACATGCGCCATTACAATCCTACATATCATATCTTATCCAGGGTGATTCATTTTGAACACAAATGTTGTTTCTCTTTTGGTTCTCTCTGTTCTCTTCAGGCTGAGTGGCTGCAAGCTGTCGGAGAGAAGCTGTGCAGCTCTGTCCTCCGTCCTCAGCTCCCAGTCCTCCAGTCTGAGAGATCTGGACCTGAGTGACAACGACCTGCAGGACTCAGGAGTGAAGCTGCTGTCTGCTGGACTGGAGAGTCCACTCTGTGAACTGAAGACTCTCAGGTCAGAGACCAGAACACTTTGACTCAGCCAGCAATACAAGTCCATACCACCACCAGCCATGCTGCTGTGCTGTGGGAAGCCATCTCTCACATCTGTATCTTTGTAACGCAGCAATGAGAGAACACACGTTCACATGCATGTGTCATATTTCGGTTAGCTACATTTAACCAAGTGACTTTAGCCAAAGCCTTAGCTAGCTTTGTTTTAGCAACTCACTAAAACAAATGTGTTACATATAATTTGTAGTACCCATTTGTGAAATATGACAGCTTGAGTAGCTTTGAAAACCGTGATCCTGGATAGAATGAATTTCATATTAATGAAACCTTAAATGAGACAAAGTTACCTAGCTAGCTCCCCCGCCTCACTTCAGTCAACATCGTGAAGTCTGATTTCTTTGTGGGTAATTGGACCATGTGACATATACTAAGAATAACTTTATAGGAATAGTCAGTCTTCTACTTCCTTTTTAAATGTTGCCTAGAAGCGCAGACTGCAGGGATTTCAAGGAATTTCCCGATGTTCAAAACAGAGAAGCCAGATCCAGATGTATTTGTAGGCACGAGTACATACGCTGTTGATGGCGTTCTGCTGAAAGCAGCAATGGAACAAACCGGACTAAACTCTCCATGTGTGTTTGCTCCAGGGAGGCAACCCCCCCTAGACTTCCCATTGGCTGGTTCCATCACATGCGCCATTACAATCCTACATATCATATCTTATCCAGGGTGATTCATTTTGAACACAAATGTTGTTTCTCTTTTGGTTCTCTCTGTTCTCTTCAGGCTGAGTGGCTGCAAGCTGTCGGAGAGAAGCTGTGCAGCTCTGTCCTCCGTCCTCAGCTCCCAGTCCTCCAGTCTGAGAGATCTGGACCTGAGTGACAACGACCTGCAGGACTCAGGAGTGAAGCTGCTGTCTGCTGGACTGGAGAGTCCACTCTGTGAACTGGAGACTCTCAGGTCAGAGACCAGAACACTTTGACTCAGCCAGCAATACAAGTCCATACCACCACCAGCCATGCTGCTGTGCTGTGGGAAGCCATCTCTCACATCTGTATCTTTGTAACGCAGCAATGAGAGAACACACGTTCACATGCATGTGTCATATTTCGGTTAGCTACATTTAACCAAGTGACTTTAGCCAAAGCCTTAGCTAGCTTTGTTTTAGCAACTCACTAAAACAAATGTGTTACATATAATTTGTAGTACCCATTTGTGAAATATGACAGCTTGAGTAGCTTTGAAAACCGTGATCCTGGATAGAATGAATTTCATATTAATGAAACCTTAAATGAGACAAAGTTACCTAGCTAGCTCCCCCGCCTCACTTCAGTCAACATCGTGAAGTCTGATTTCTTTGTGGGTAATTGGACCATGTGACATATACTAAGAATAACTTTATAGGAATAGTCAGTCTTCTACTTCCTTTTTAAATGTTGCCTAGAAGCGCAGACTGCAGGGATTTCAAGGAATTTCCCGATGTTCAAAACAGAGAAGCCAGATCCAGATGTATTTGTAGGCACGAGTACATACGCTGTTGATGGCGTTCTGCTGAAAGCAGCAATGGAACAAACCGGACTAAACTCTCCATGTGTGTTTGCTCCAGGGAGGCAACCCCCCCTAGACTTCCCATTGGCTGGTTCCATCACATGCGCCATTACAATCCTACATATCATATCTTATCCAGGGTGATTCATTTTGAACACAAATGTTGTTTCTCTTTTGGTTCTCTCTGTTCTCTTCAGGCTGAGTGGCTGCAAGCTGTCGGAGAGAAGCTGTGCAGCTCTGTCCTCCGTCCTCAGCTCCCAGTCCTCCAGTCTGAGAGAGCTGGACCTGAGTGACAACGACCTGCAGGACTCAGGAGTGAAGCTGCTGTCTGCTGGACTGGAGAGTCCACTCTGTGAACTGGAGACTCTCAGGTCAGAGACCAGAACACTTTGACTCAGCCAGCAATACAAGTCCATACCACCACCAGCCATGCTGCTGTGCTGTGGGAAGCCATCTCTCACATCTGTATCTTTGTAACGCAGCAATGAGAGAACACACGTTATACCATCATCGATTCCATTCAAGATTCAGAGGTTTATTGTCATGTCAGATACACAACTACGGTGTAGTTATGCAATGAATGAAACACGTAGGCCAGAGGTTCCTCAACAGTGCAATTACAAGACGTACATTTAAAAACAGTGCAAGCTCAGGTGTTTACTCTCTCTTAACATTGTTGTTGTGAAGCGAGACGCAACAAACGTGTCACAATCCTCCAGATGACTCCTGGCACGACCTTCTTTAAAGCCTCGAAAAGGAGCTTTCATCATTAGTGATTTGGGCAGCTCTTATTGGCCGAAGCGTTTGACCTCCAGAACTCATCTGGGTAGTTTCAGCCGAGCACCTCCCAGTCCGAGGCTCTCTTCCTGGAAACGGTGGATTGCTCCCTCCGGGTTGGCAGTGAGCGGCCGTTTCTCGATGTCGAGTAAAGCTGCTGCAGAGCCACTATTTCAAGTATACTACGACATCGAGTGGCGCCGAATGCTGGGCATTCAAACAGTCCTCCGGCGCTACTCGATGATGTCGTATGCTTGAAACAGTGGCTCTGCAGCAGCTTTACTCGACATTGAGAAACGGCCAGTTTCTCTCCAAAGTGAGGAGTTCAACTATCTCAGGGTCTCGTTAACGAGGGAGGGTCAACTGAAGCGTTAGATGGACAGGCGGTCTGTTGCAGAGTCAGCAGTGATGCAGGCGGTGTACACAATCGTTAAGAGAGAGGAAGCTGAGCTGGAGGTCCGTCTGCGACCAACCCTTACTCCCCGTCACGAGCTTTAGGTAGTCACTGAAAGGATGAGACCACAGATACAAGCAGTCTCACTGAGCGTCAGACTGAAGCTTCTTCTGCAGGCTGACTGGGCCTCAGAGATTGGGGGAGGAGCTCTGAAGAGACAGAACATGCCGAGTGATTTAATTTGTGTCCTGGGACGCCTTAGGACCAGCCAGCAGGAGCTGAGGCGGTGCTGGATAAACACCATTTCATTATTCTGTGTCTAACTCTGGATGATTTCTGAAATACTACATTTATCTCCACAACGAGCAGCCCTGATAGGCCACACTGTGAGCGTCTGAGACGATCTGCCTGCTGGTGTTGGAGGTCTGATGTCCAAACTGTAGTAGAGTGTGTGGGCTGCAGATCTTCTCGTAGTCATCTCTCTTGTCTTCGTTCACACGATCCTCTATTCCTTTGTTTTGTGATCTGTTCATATCAATAAGACCCTTACCATGGCTGTCCAGTTGAACTGTGAAGCAGTGACTGGAGTTGTGGGTGTAGAGATGACCCAGAGGTGATGCAGAAATAAGCCCCGCCCCCAGATGATCTGACGGCTTGTTTGTGTGTCTGCAGGCTGTCAGGCTGTCTGATCACAGAGGAAGGCTGTGATGCTCTGGCCTCAGCTTTAAACCCCTCCCATCTGAGAGAGCTGGACCTGAGCTACAATCATCCAGGAGCCTCAGGGGGGAGGCTGCTGTCTGCTGGACTGGACACGCTCAGGTATGGAGAGGCACTCAGTCTGATGGACGAGGTAGACACGTATGGCCCAAACAATGCCTGCAAAAAGAAAATACACGATACATGTAAAGACAATACGAAAAAAAAACGAAAATACACACAAATAAATATTTATCAGTCCGTTTTTCTCAGATATTATTATTTTTCCTTCAATATTGACTTTGGTCTCGACAGAGTGAAACACAAACCAACCTGCAGCCGTTATGCACATTACAAAAAAGGTCCCTAAGAGTCATCAGTAATGTTGGATATCTTGAACACACATCTTGTGGGGGGGCTTTGGAGCAGGAGCTCAACAAGCACACATAGCGTTCACTTTGAAGGATGCACAGAAACACTTCTCTGGAGAGCATGAGAATGAAGACAGGAGATTGAAGAGGAGAAGTGGTTGTAAATGTGTAAATGTAAATATGTGAGTAGGAATAACTTGCAGACATGATTGAGAGGATAATCACTGATCAGCAGTAAGTAGGGACCAATGAGCATGCTTCCTCCTGCTCCCTTCGGACACAGAGGATTCATTATCATGATGATGAACATTGATACATACTTTATTCTAACAATACGCTGTTCTGCTTTTCACATTTGTTATTCTCAGGGTTCGTACGGGTGCTTGAAATCCTTGAAAATGAAATTTGAGGAGGTGTTTTCAAGGTTGGGAAAGTGCTTGAAATTGAGATAAAGTGCTTGAAAATGTAAATGCTTTACTTTTACATAAATGCTGTCTGACTGAATAGTTCGCTTTTTATATTAAAAGGAAATAATTGCTTCGCTTCTACATGAAACAGCTCGGCTGCGGCCTTCCCGCGCTGTGCGCGCGACCTGCAGGTGTGTGTGTCACTGTGACCTGGGCACTCTGATGAGAGATAGGTGACTGCGTGCCAGGAGGTTGCCGTTTCAACGAGCGTTGGCTAGCAGAAGACAAATACAAGCCATGGCTAAGACGAGGGTCAAGCCCACGAGTAGCCTCCTGCAAAGTGTGCAACATAACGATGCGAGAGTCTGCGCTGACGAGCCACATGAAAGGTACGCCGCAGTAGAGCATTTTAGATTAGGCTAACGTTGCACGTTACGTTTGTTTAAGCTCACGTTAGCGAGCTGAATAGCGAACTCCATGAGGGATAATAATAATTGCAGGGACAATCATTTCAGAGGAGCGTACCTACGGTATGTGCGTTACAGTCGCCATCCTGTGGTGTTCAGAGGACGAAGCGCTCACGGCATTTCGTGTTATAGTCATGAAATATAATCTATTGATTCGACACAGAGCGATTTTGAAAGCAATGGCTTTCTACTGTATGTTTCGTGCCTAAACCAAATGTGACTTGCTCTATCCAAATCAGTCACATTGACCGAAGACACGTTTTCGTTTGTATTACTGGTCTGGGGGAAGCTCGCGAGTGTGTGTGTGTGTGTGTGTGTACCGGGGAAACCCTCACGAGAAACCCCTGCTGTGACGTTGCATCAGTCCGTTCTCTGCTCGTAATCATGCCGAAGCTTCAAAGCTGTATTTATCTTCTGAATCTACAGATTCCAGCTACCAGATGTGCAGCTAGTCTGAAGTACTTTGTAGACTGCAGGGTAGCTGGTGGAGGTGCAGCTAGTCTGAAGTACTTTGTAGACTGCAGGGTAGCTGGTGGAGGTGCAGCTAGTCTGAAGTACTTTGTAGACTGCAGGGTAGCTGGTGGAGGAGCAGCTAGTCTGAAGTACTTTGTAGACTGCAGGGTAGCTGGTGGAGGAGCAGCTAGTCTGAAGTACTTTGTAGACTGCAGGGTAGCTGGTGGAGGTGCAGCTAGTCTGAAGTACTTTGTAGACTGCAGGGTAGCTGGTGGAGGTGCAGCTAGTCTGAAGTACTTTGTAGACTGCAGGGTAGCTGGTGGAGGTGCAGCTAGTCTGAAGTACTTTGTAGACTGCAGGGTAGCTGGTGGAGGTGCAGCTAGTCTGAAGTACTTTGTAGACTGCAGGGTAGCTGGTGGAGGAGCAGCTAGTCTGAAGTACTTTGTAGACTGCAGGGTAGCTGGTGGAGGTGCAGCTAGTCTGAAGTACTTTGTAGACTGCAGGGTAGCTGGTGGAGGTGCAGCTAGTCTGAAGTACTTTGTAGACTGCAGGGTAGCTGGTGGAGGTGCAGCTAGTCTGAAGTACTTTGTAGACTGCAGGGTAGCTGGTGGAGGTGCAGCTAGTCTGAAGTACTTTGTAGACTGCAGGGTAGCTGGTGGAGGAGCAGCTAGTCTGAAGTACTTTGTAGACTGCAGGGTAGCTGGTGGAGGTGCAGCTAGTCTGAAGTACTTTGTAGACTGCAGGGTAGCTGGTGGAGGTGCAGCTAGTCTGAAGTACTTTGTAGACTGCAGGGTAGCTGGTGGAGGTGCAGCTAGTCTGAAGTACTTTGTAGACTGCAGGGTAGCTGGTGAAGGTGCAGCTAGTCTGAAGTACTTTGTAGACTGCAGGGTAGCTGGTGGAGGTGCAGCTAGTCTGAAGTACTTTGTAGACTGCAGGGTAGCTGGTGAAGGTGCAGCTAGTCTGAAGTACTTTGTAGACTGCAGGGTAGCTGGTGGAGGAGCAGCTAGTCTGAAGTACTTTGTAGACTGCAGGGTAGCTGGTGGAGGTGCAGCTAGTCTGAAGTACTTTGTAGACTGCAGGGTAGCTGGTGGAGGTGCAGCTAGTCTGAAGTACTTTGTAGACTGCAGGGTAGCTGGTGGAGGTGCAGCTAGTCTGAAGTACTTTGTAACTGCAGGGTAGCTGGTGGAGAGTACACATGTACTCTGAGCTGCAGAGGAGTAGAAGTACACCATGTACCTCTGAGCTGCAGAGGAGTAGAAGTACACCATGTACCTCTGAGCTGCAGAGGAGTAGAAGTACACCATGTACCTCTGAGCTGCAGAGGAGTAGAAGTACACCATGTACCTCTGAGCTGCAGAGGAGTAGAAGTACACATGTACCTCTGAGCTGCAGAGGAAGTAGAAGTACACCATGTACCTCTGAGCTGCAGAGGAGTAGAAGTACACCATGTACCTCTGAGCTGCAGAGGAGTAGAAGTACACCATGTACCTCTGAGCTGCAGAGGAGTAGAAGTACACCATGTACCTCTGAGCTGCAGAGGAGTAGAAGTACACCATGTACCTCTGAGCTGCAGAGGAGTAGAAGTACACCATGTACCTCTGAGCTGCAGAGGAGTAGAAGTACACCATGTACCTCTGAGCTGCAGAGGAGTAGAAGTACACCATGTACCTCTGAGCTGCAGAGGAGTAGAAGTACACCATGTACCTCTGAGCTGCAGAGGAGTAGAAGTACACCATGTACCTCTGAGCTGCAGAGGAGTAGAAGTACACCATGTACCTCTGAGCTGCAGAGGAGTAGAAGTACACCATGTACCTCGATGTTATACGGGAGGCCCAGTCTACGTACAGATCACTAAGTTGTCTTTTCTTGAATCGTTCATCCTCGTGTAGAAGGCTATCAGGAAACACACATGTGGTTGTTCATCGCATAAAGAACACCTGATTGAATGTGAGGTAGGGAAATAATCCTTTGAGTATGTGTATATAAATATGTAATTTACAACAGCTGTGAGATGCTGGAGAAGTGCTTGAATTTGACTTTGGGAAAGGTGTAGGAACCCTGTATCCTGTAGTCTGTTTGAAATCATGTGTGGGGGGCTGGAGGGTCTGGCAGTGATCAACATATTCCATCCTGAGTGTGGAGCTGGAGCAGGAGGGATGTGGGGGGGCAGTCTGTGGACATGTACGACCATTCAAAGACTAACTGACCCCTCTGCTTTCAGCCTGGAGCCTGCTGCAGCCCGGTTCTTGAGGCCAGGCCTCAGGAAGTGTGAGTGTGTTTCATCCTGAGCATCTTCACCCTGAGACATCAGGGACATCAATAACCTTTAACACCTGCTGTGTGTCCTCAGATTCCTGTGGACTCACACCGGACTCCAACACGGTGAGCAGAGGCCTCCGACTGTCTGAGGGCAACAGGACGGTGACACGGGTGGAGGAGGAGGAGCAGAACTATCCTGATCATCCAGAGAGGTTTGAGTCCTGCTCTCAGCTGATGTGCAGAGAAGCTCTGACTGGTCGCTGCTACTGGGAGGTCGAGTGGAGAGGAGGGTTTCTATATCAGTGACTTACAGAGGAATCAGGAGGAGAGGAGGGGGAAGTGGGTTTGGAGAGGAATGATCAGTCCTGGAGTCTGGAGGGCTATGGTGGAGGTTACTCTGTGAGGCACAATGAGAGAGGAACACACATCTCCTCCTCCTCCTCCTCCTCCTCCTCCTCCTCCTCCTCCTCCTCCTCCTCCTCCTCCTCCTCCTCCCCTCCTCCTCCTCCTCCTCCTCTGTAGAGTAGCAGTGTATCTGGATCATCCTGCTGGCTCTCTCTCCTTCTACAGAGTCTCCTCTGACTCACTGACCCACCTCCACACCTTCAGAACCACATTCACTGAACCTCTCTACGCTGGCTTTGGGTCTGGCCTGGTTCCTCAGTGTCTCTGTGTGCTCTGCAGGAGTGATACCCCCCCCCCTGAACACAAAGATCAGTGTGTTCAGGATCACTCACAGCTGACTCAGGTCTTCAGGTCTGCTTTCTGTCTCCAGAACCAGAACTCTCAGGTCTTCAGGTCTGCTTTCTGTCTCCAGAACCAGAACTCTCAGTCTTCAGGTCTGCTTTCTGTCTCCAGAACCAGAACTCTCAGGTCTTCAGGTCTGCTTTCTGTCTCCAGAACCAGAACTCTCAGGTCTTCAGGTCTGCTCTCTGTCCCCAGAACCAGAACTCTCAGGTCTTCAGGTCTGCTTTCTGTCTCCAGAACCAGAACTCTCAGGTCTTCTGGTCTGCTTTCTGTCCCCAGAACCAGAACTCTCAGGTCTTCTGGTCTGCTTTCTGTCCCCAGAACCAGAACTCTCAGGTCTTCAGGTCTGCTTTCTGTCTCCAGAACCAGAACTCTCAGGTCTTCTGGGTCTGCTCTCTGTCCCCAGAACCAGAACTCTCAGGTCTTCAGGTCTGCTTTCTGTCCCCAGAACCAGAACTCTCAGGTCTTCTGGTCTGCTTTCTGTCTCCCAGAACCAGAACTCTCAGTCTTCTGGTCTGCTCTCTGTCCCCAGAACCAGAACTCTCAGGTCTTCAGGTCTGCTCTCTGTCTCCAGAACCAGAACTCTCAGGTCTTCAGGTCTGCTCTCTGTCTCCAGAACCAGAACTCTCAGGTCTTCAGGTCTGCTCTCTGTCTCCAGAACCAGAACTCTCAGGTCTTCAGGTCTGCTCTCTGTCTCCAGAACCAGAACTCTCAGGTCTTCTGGTCTGCTTTCTGTCTCCAGAACCAGAACTCTCAGGTCTTCAGGTCTGCTCTCTGTCTCCAGAACCAGAACTCTCAGGTCTTCAGGTCTGCTCTCTGTCCCCAGAACCAGAACTCTCAGGTCTTCAGGTCTGCTCTCTGTCTCCAGAACCAGAACTCTCAGGTCTTCTGGTCTGAATGTCTTCCGTTTGTTCAAAGCCCTTTGAATCGCCTCGTGTTGAAAGCTGCTGTAAATAAACCTGCCTTGCCTTTGCAATGTGGAGTTGGTCTTCATTTCAAATATCCATGTTTCTCAGAGGAATGACAGGAACAGGTATTTCTTGGCATTTGATAGGCTGCATTATTAACATGTTAACAACATATTAGGATTTGTAGTTGCAGATTGAATTCTGTTTCCACAGGTCGGTAATGTGCAGTCTCCTCCACTAGATGTCACTCTTTACCTTCTCCTAAATACTCTGCGCAATGCACTGATCCGTGCATCCGTTGCTTTCACTTCTTCACACTACAGTATATGTAAAGACAATATATTCTGTATTCTAATGTTCAGTGTTCTGTTTGACCTTATTCTATCGTTGGAGCTATACATCGCTTTATATTATTTAATAGTTTAACATTTATTTCCTTGCTGTTTTATAGTGTTTATTGTAA
This sequence comes from Champsocephalus esox, assembly GCA_036324585.1. Lineage (NCBI taxonomy): Eukaryota > Metazoa > Chordata > Actinopteri > Perciformes > Channichthyidae > Champsocephalus > Champsocephalus esox. Next base: position 1,695,688 of record CM070498.1, read on the forward strand.
ATGTATTCGTAGTTACATCACATAAGTTAAAGTAGTTTCTATGCTTTTATTTTGAAGGCATGTTCTGGGCACTGGGTGATCAGAGCACCTGGTGTAATGGTATATATTGGAGACAGGTGGAGGTGGGAGCCAGAGCACGAGGAGGCAAACGGTTTTTTCACCAGGGTGTTTCAAGCCACACGAGGGAAAGCCAGAGGAACGGCTTAAGGAACGAGATATAGGAAACCTGTTCATTGTGTTTTGTTAGAGGAATAAAATGCACAACGGAGAATCTTGTCTGGACCTGGATCATCGCCCTGCGTAAGATCCGCTAACTAGTGCCTCAGCGGCTGTTAAGTCATCTGTTTTAGTTCTGTATGATTTTGGCCGCTACATCTATGTGACATGTTTAAAGGTGACTTATTCCTGCTTTGTACTTACAGCATTACGTCTTCTTTCATCCTGTTATACTTAAGTGTCTCTATCCTGCTCCTGCTAAGATGTATATAAGAACATTTCGGACTAGAATAAAGACTAAATTGTATAAAACTGTAGAAAGATCAGACCTTCTGAGCAGTGGGTGTGAGGTCTGCAGTACCGCCTCTGCCCACTGTGAGGCGCCACGTGTCCGCGGAACAGAGAGTCACAGGTCCCTGAGATTGAAAGAACATGTTGAGCTTTGATTTCTAAAGTGTGTCCCCTTTAAAGGCAGTATTCACCCTGCTGTACTTCTCCGTGTTTTAATGCTTGGATTATTGTTTGTTTCAAATGTTACTAAATGTTGTGAAGCCTCGCAGGGATTTAAAGGAAGCTCGGCGTTAATGACAGGAAGCAAACCGCCGGGAACACTTAGTAAAGAAACACTAAGTTACACGTGTTTTTATTGACAGATAGAAACCCACCGGCTGCACACGGATACCTCACACGTGGAAATGTCAAGTAACCATGAAATAAAGCAGATTCACTGGAAGCGTTCAATACTATCACGTCAAGAAAGAGCCTTCCGGAAGCCTTTCTACTCCTGGGTCTTGGAAATCACCAACATCCTGAATCCACTTTGCAAAGGGCTTTTTCAGGACATTTCAAGTTAACGTTTAGTCACAATAAAACATCCAGGAAAGGTTAAGGGTTCCGAGATTTTTAAGGGGTTTTGAACGGGATTTAAGGAGGACATTTAAGGTGTTTTGATACATCTTTAAGGGGTTACAGGGAGCTTTAAGGTGTTCTGATACATCTTTAAGAGGTTATAGGGATGATTTAAGGTGTTCTGATACATGTTTAAGGGGTTACAGGGATGCTTTAAGGTGTTCTGATACATCTTTAAGGG
>CM070498.1:1697493-1814310 GCA_036324585.1 Champsocephalus esox
CCCTTAAAGATGTATCAGAACACCTTAAAGCATCCCTGTAACCCCTTAAACATGTATCAGAACACCTTAAATCTCCCTATAACCTCTTAAAGATGTATCAGAACACCTTAAAGCATCCCTGTAACCCCTTAAAGATGTATCAAAACACCTTAAATGTCCTCCTTAAATCCCGTTCAAAACCCCTTAAAAATCTCGGAACCCTTAACCTTTCCTGGATGTTTTATTGTGACTAAACGTTAACTTGAAATGTCCTGAAAAAGCCCTTTGCAAAGTGGATTCAGGATGTTGGTGATTTCCAAGACCCAGGAGTAGAAAGGCTTCCGGAAGGCTCTTTCTTGACGTGATAGTATTGAACGCTTCCAGTGAATCTGCTTTATTTCATGGTTACTTGACATTTCCACGTGTGAGGTATCCGTGTGCAGCCGGTGGGTTTCTATCTGTCAATAAAAACACGTGTAACTTAGTGTTTCTTTACTAAGTGTTCCCGGCGGTTTGCTTCCTGTCATTAACGCCGAGCTTCCTTTAAATCCCTGCGAGGCTTCACAACATTTAGTAACATTTGAAACAAACAATAATCCAAGCATTAAAACACGGAGAAGTACAGCAGGGTGAATACTGCCTTTAAAGGGGACACACTTTAGAAATCAAAGCTCAACATGTTCTTTCAATCTCAGGGACCTGTGACTCTCTGTTCCGCGGACACGTGGCGCCTCACAGTGGGCAGAGGCGGTACTGCAGACCTCACACCCACTGCTCAGAAGGTCTGATCTTTCTACAGTTTTATACAATTTAGTCTTTATTCTAGTCCGAAATGTTCTTATATACATCTTAGCAGGAGCAGGATAGAGACACTTAAGTATAACAGGATGAAAGAAGACGTAATGCTGTAAGTACAAAGCAGGAATAAGTCACCTTTAAACATGTCACATAGATGTAGCGGCCAAAATCATACAGAACTAAAACAGATGACTTAACAGCCGCTGAGGCACTAGTTAGCGGATCTTACGCAGGGCGATGATCCAGGTCCAGACAAGATTCTCCGTTGTGCATTTTATTCCTCTAACAAAACACAATGAACAGGTTTCCTATATCTCGTTCCTTAAGCCGTTCCTCTGGCTTTCCCTCGTGTGGCTTGAAACACCCTGGTGAAAAACCGTTTGCCTCCTCGTGCTCTGGCTCCCACCTCCACCTGTCTCCAATATATACCATTACACCAGGTGCTCTGATCACCCAGTGCCCAGAACATGCCTTCAAAATAAAAGCATAGAAACTACTTTAACTTATGTGATGTAACTACGAATACATTTACAATAAACACTATAAAACAGCAAGGAAATAAATGTTAAACTATTAAATAATATAAAGCGATGTATAGCTCCAACGATAGAATAAGGTCAAACAGAACACTGAACATTAGAATACAGAATATATTGTCTTTACATATACTGTAGTGTGAAGAAGTGAAAGCAACGGATGCACGGATCAGTGCATTGCGCAGAGTATTTAGGAGAAGGTAAAGAGTGACATCTAGTGGAGGAGACTGCACATTACCGACCTGTGGAAACAGAATTCAATCTGCAACTACAAATCCTAATATGTTGTTAACATGTTAATAATGCAGCCTATCAAATGCCAAGAAATACCTGTTCCTGTCATTCCTCTGAGAAACATGGATATTTGAAATGAAGACCAACTCCACATTGCAAAGGCAAGGCAGGTTTATTTACAGCAGCTTTCAACACGAGGCGATTCAAAGGGCTTTGAACAAACGGAAGACATTCAGACCAGAAGACCTGAGAGTTCTGGTTCTGGAGACAGAGAGCAGACCTGAAGACCTGAGAGTTCTGGTTCTGGGGACAGAGAGCAGACCTGAAGACCTGAGAGTTCTGGTTCTGGAGACAGAGAGCAGACCTGAAGACCTGAGAGTTCTGGTTCTGGAGACAGAAAGCAGACCAGAAGACCTGAGAGTTCTGGTTCTGGAGACAGAGAGCAGACCTGAAGACCTGAGAGTTCTGGTTCTGGAGACAGAGAGCAGACCTGAAGACCTGAGAGTTCTGGTTCTGGAGACAGAGAGCAGACCAGAAGACCTGAGAGTTCTGGTTCTGGAGACAGAGAGCAGACCTGAAGACTTGAGAGTTCTGGTTCTGGGGACAGAAAGCAGACCTGAAGACCTGAGAGTTCTGGTTCTGGGAGACAGAGAGCAGACCCAGAAGACCTGAGAGTTCTGGTTCTGGGGACAGAGAGCAGACCAGAAGACCTGAGAGTTCTGGTTCTGGAGACAGAAAGCAGACCTGAAGACCTGAGAGTTCTGGTTCTGGAGACAGAGAGCAGACCTGAAGACCTGAGAGTTCTGGTTCGGGGGGGGTATCACTCTGCAGAGCACACAGAGACACTGAGGAACCAGGGAACCAGAACCCAAACCCAGCGTAGAGAGGTTCAGTGAATGTGGTTCTGAAGGTGTGGAGGTGGGTCAGTGAGTCAGAGGAGACTCTGTAGAAGGAGAGAGAGCCAGCAGGATGATCCAGATACACTGCTACTCTACGAGAGGAGGAGGAGGAGGAGGAGGAGGAGGAGGAGGAGGAGGAGGAGGAGGAGGAGGAGGAGGAGGAGGAGCAGGAGGAGATGTGTGTTCCTCTCTCATTGTGCCAGACAGAGTAACCTCCACCAAAGCCCTTCAGACTCCAGGACTGATCATTCCTTCCAAACCCACTTCCCCCTCCTCTCCTCCTGATTCCTCTGTAAGTCACTGATATAGAAACGTCTCCTCTCCACTCGACCTCCCAGTAGCAGCGACCAGTCAGAGCTTCTCTGCACATCAGCTGAGACCAGGACTCAAACCTCTCTGGATGATCAGGATAGTTCTGCTCCTCCTCCTCCATCACCCGTGTCACCGTCCTGTTGCCCTCAGACAGTCGGAGGCCTCTGCTCACCGTGTTGGAGTCCGGTGTGAGTCCACAGGAATCTGAGGACACACAGCAGGTGTTAAAGGTTATTGATGTCCCTGATGTCTCAGGGTGAAGATGCTCAGGATGAAACACACTCACACTTCCTGAGGCCTGGCCTCAAGAACCGGGCTGCAGCAGGCTCCAGGCTGAAAGCAGAGGGGTCAGTTAGTCTTTGAATGGTCGTACATGTCCACAGACTGCCCCCCCCACATCCCTCCTGCTCCAGCTCCACACTCAGGATGGAATATGTTGATCACTGCCAGACCCTCCAGCCCCCCACACATGATTTCAAACAGACTACAGGATACAGGGTTCCTACACCTTTCCCAAAGTCAAATTCAAGCACTTCTCCAGCATCTCACAGCTGTTGTAAATTACATATTTATATACACATACTCAAAGGATTATTTCCCTACCTCACATTCAATCAGGTGTTCTTTATGCGATGAACAACCACATGTGTGTTTCCTGATAGCCTTCTACACGAGGATGAACGATTCAAGAAAAGACAACTTAGTGATCTGTACGTAGACTGGGCCTCCCGTATAACATCGAGGTACATGGTGTACTTCTACTCCTCTGCAGCTCAGAGGTACATGGTGTACTTCTACTCCTCTGCAGCTCAGAGGTACATGGTGTACTTCTACTCCTCTGCAGCTCAGAGGTACATGGTGTACTTCTACTCCTCTGCAGCTCAGAGGTACATGGTGTACTTCTACTCCTCTGCAGCTCAGAGGTACATGGTGTACTTCTACTCCTCTGCAGCTCAGAGGTACATGGTGTACTTCTACTCCTCTGCAGCTCAGTGGTACATGGTGTACTTCTACTCCTCTGCAGCTCAGAGGTACATGGTGTACTTCTACTCACTACAGCTCAGAGGTACATGGTGTACTTCTACTCCTCTGCAGTTACAGTTATTGCAGTCTACAAAGTACTTCAGACTAGCTGCACCTCCACCAGCTACCCTGCAGTCTACAAAGTACTTCAGACTAGCTGCACCTTCACCAGCTACCCTGCAGTCTACAAAGTACTTCAGACTAGCTGCACTTCACCAGCTACCCTGCAGTCTACAAAGTACTTCAGACTAGCTGCACCTCCACCAGCTACCCTGCAGTCTACAAAGTACTTCAGACTAGCTGCTCCTCCACCAGCTACCCTGCAGTCTACAAAGTACTTCAGACTAGCTGCTCCTCCACCAGCTACCCTGCAGTCTACAAAGTACTTCAGACTAGCTGCACCTCCACCAGCTACCCTGCAGTCTACAAAGTACTTCAGACTAGCTGCACCTCCACCAGCTACCCTGCAGTCTACAAAGTACTTCAGACTAGCTGCACCTTCACCAGCTACCCTGCAGTCTACAAAGTACTTCAGACTAGCTGCACCTTCACCAGCTACCCTGCAGTCTACAAAGTACTTCAGACTAGCTGCTCCTCCACCAGCTACCCTGCAGTCTACAAAGTACTTCAGACTAGCTGCTCCTCCACCAGCTACCCTGCAGTCTACAAAGTACTTCAGACTAGCTGCTCCTCCACCAGCTACCCTGCAGTCTACAAAGTACTTCAGACTAGCTGCACCTCCACCAGCTACCCTGCAGTCTACAAAGTACTTCAGACTAGCTGCTCCTTCACCAGCTACCCTGCAGTCTACAAAGTACTTCAGACTAGCTGCACCTCCACCAGCTACCCTGCAGTCTACAAAGTACTTCAGACTAGCTGCTCCTCCACCAGCTACCCTGCAGTCTACAAAGTACTTCAGACTAGCTGCACCTCCACCAGCTACCCTGCAGTCTACAAAGTACTTCAGACTAGCTGCACCTCCACCAGCTACCCTGCAGTCTACAAAGTACTTCAGACTAGCTGCTCCTCCACCAGCTACCCTGCAGTCTACAAAGTACTTCAGACTAGCTGCTCCTCCACCAGCTACCCTGCAGTCTACAAAGTACTTCAGACTAGCTGCTCCTCCACCAGCTACCCTGCAGTCTACAAAGTACTTCAGACTAGCTGCTCCTCCACCAGCTACCCTGCAGTCTACAAAGTACTTCAGACTAGCTGCTCCTCCACCAGCTACCCTGCAGTCTACAAAGTACTTCAGACTAGCTGCACCTTCACCAGCTACCCTGCAGTCTACAAAGTACTTCAGACTAGCTGCACCTTCACCAGCTACCCTGCAGTCTACAAAGTACTTCAGACTAGCTGCTCCTTCACCAGCTACCCTGCAGTCTACAAAGTACTTCAGACTAGCTGCACCTCCACCAGCTACCCTGCAGTCTACAAAGTACTTCAGACTAGCTGCTCCTCCACCAGCTACCCTGCAGTCTACAAAGTACTTCAGACTAGCTGCACCTTCACCAGCTACCCTGCAGTCTACAAAGTACTTCAGACTAGCTGCTCCTCCACCAGCTACCCTGCAGTCTACAAAGTACTTCAGACTAGCTGCTCCTCCACCAGCTACCCTGCAGTCTACAAAGTACTTCAGACTAGCTGCACCTCCACCAGCTACCCTGCAGTCTACAAAGTACTTCAGACTAGCTGCACCTTCACCAGCTACCCTGCAGTCTACAAAGTACTTCAGACTAGCTGCTCCTCCACCAGCTACCCTGCAGTCTACAAAGTACTTCAGACTAGCTGCACCTCACCAGCTACCCTGCAGTCTGCAAAGTACTTCAGACTAGCTGCACCTCCACCAGCTACCCTGCAGTCTACAAAGTACTTCAGACTAGCTGCACCTCCACCAGCTACCCTGCAGTCTACAAAGTACTTCAGACTAGCTGCTCCTCCACCAGCTACCCATGCAGTCTACAAAGTACTTCAGACTAGCTGCACCTTCACCAGCTACCCTGCAGTCTACAAAGTACTTCAGACTAGCTGCACCTCCACCAGCTACCCTGCAGTCTACAAAGTACTTCAGACTAGCTGCTCCTCCACCAGCTACCCTGCAGTCTACAAAGTACTTCAGACTAGCTGCACATCTGGTAGCTGGAATCTGTAGATTCAGAAGATAAATACAGCTTTGAAGCTTCGGCATGATTACGAGCAGAGAACGGACTGATGCAACGTCACAGCAGGGGTTTCTCGTGAGGGTTTCCCCGGTACACACACACACACACACACTCGCGAGCTTCCCCCAGACCAGTAATACAAACGAAAACGTGTCTTCGGTCAATGTGACTGATTTGGATAGAGCAAGTCACATTTGGTTTAGGCACGAAACATACAGTAGAAAGCCATTGCTTTCAAAATCGCTCTGTGTCGAATCAATAGATTATATTTCATGACTATAACACGAAATGCCGTGAGCGCTTCGTCCTCTGAACACCACAGGATGGCGACTGTAACGCACATACCGTAGGTACGCTCCTCTGAAATGATTGTCCCTGCAATTATTATTATCCCTCATGGAGTTCGCTATTCAGCTCGCTAACGTGAGCTTAAACAAACGTAACGTGCAACGTTAGCCTAATCTAAAATGCTCTACTGCGGCGTACCTTTCATGTGGCTCGTCAGCGCAGACTCTCGCATCGTTATGTTGCACACTTTGCAGGAGGCTACTCGTGGGCTTGACCCTCGTCTTAGCCATGGCTTGTATTTGTCTTCTGCTAGCCAACGCTCGTTGAAACGGCAACCTCCTGGCACGCAGTCACCTATCTCTCATCAGAGTGCCCAGGTCACAGTGACACACACACCTGCAGGTCGCGCGCACAGCGCGGGAAGGCCGCAGCGAGCTGTTTCATGTAGAAGCGAAGCAATTATTTCCTTTTAATATAAAAAGCGAACTATTCAGTCAGACAGCAATTTATTGTAAAAGTAAAGCATTTACATTTTCAAGCACTTTATCTCAATTTCAAGCACTTTCCCAACCTTGAAAACACATCCTCAAATTTCATTTTCAAGGATTTCAAGCACCCGTACGAACCCTGAGAATAACAAATGTGAAAAGCAGAACAGCGTATTGTTAGAATAAAGTATGTATCAATGTTCATCATCATGATAATGAATCCTCTGTGTCCGAAGGGAGCAGGAGGAAGCATGCTCATTGGTCCCTACTTACTGCTGATCAGTGATTATCCTCTCAATCATGTCTGCAAGTTATTCCTACTCACATATTTACATTTACACATTTACAACCACTTCTCCTCTTCAATCTCCTGTCTTCATTCTCATGCTCTCCAGAGAAGTGTTTCTGTGCATCCTTCAAAGTGAACGCTATGTGTGCTTGTTGAGCTCCTGCTCCAAAGCCCCCCCACAAGATGTGTGTTCAAGATATCCAACATTACTGATGACTCTTAGGGACCTTTTTTGTAATGTGCATAACGGCTGCAGGTTGGTTTGTGTTTCACTCTGTCGAGACCAAAGTCAATATTGAAGGAAAAATAATAATATCTGAGAAAAACGGACTGATAAATATTTATTTGTGTGTATTTTCGTTTTTTTTTCGTATTGTCTTTACATGTATCGTGTATTTTCTTTTTGCAGGCATTGTTTGGGCCATACGTGTCTACCTCCTCCATCAGACTGAGTGCCTCTCCATACCTGAGCGTGTCCAGTCCAGCAGACAGCAGCCTCCCCCCTGAGGCTCCTGGATGATTGTAGCTCAGGTCCAGCTCTCTCAGATGGGAGGGGTTTAAAGCTGAGGCCAGAGCATCACAGCCTTCCTCTGTGATCAGACAGCCTGACAGCCTGCAGACACACAAACAAGCCGTCAGATCATCTGGGGGCGGGGCTTATTTCTGCATCACCTCTGGGTCATCTCTACACCCACAACTCCAGTCACTGCTTCACAGTTCAACTGGACAGCCATGGTAAGGGTCTTATTGATATGAACAGATCACAAAACAAAGGAATAGAGGATCGTGTGAACGAAGACAAGAGAGATGACTACGAGAAGATCTGCAGCCCACACACTCTACTACAGTTTGGACATCAGACCTCCAACACCAGCAGGCAGATCGTCTCAGACGCTCACAGTGTGGCCTATCAGGGCTGCTCGTTGTGGAGATAAATGTAGTATTTCAGAAATCATCCAGAGTTAGACACAGAATAATGAAATGGTGTTTATCCAGCACCGCCTCAGCTCCTGCTGGCTGGTCCTAAGGCGTCCCAGGACACAAATTAAATCACTCGGCATGTTCTGTCTCTTCAGAGCTCCTCCCCCAATCTCTGAGGCCCAGTCAGCCTGCAGAAGAAGCTTCAGTCTGACGCTCAGTGAGACTGCTTGTATCTGTGGTCTCATCCTTTCAGTGACTACCTAAAGCTCGTGACGGGCAGTAAGGGTTGGTCGCAGACGGACCTCCAGCTCAGCTTCCTCTCTCTTAACGATTGTGTACACCGCCTGCATCACTGCTGACTCTGCAACAGACCGCCTGTCCATCTAACGCTTCAGTTGACCCTCCCTCGTTAACGAGACCCTGAGATAGTTGAACTCCTCACTTTGGAGAGAAACTGGCCGTTTCTCGATGTCGAGTAAAGCTGCTGCAGAGCCACTGTTTCAAGCATACGACATCATCGAGTAGCGCCGGAGGACTGTTTGAATGCCCAGCATTCGGCGCCACTCGATGTCGTAGTATACTTGAAATAGTGGCTCTGCAGCAGCTTTACTCGACATCGAGAAACGGCCGCTCACTGCCAACCCGGAGGGAGCAATCCACCGTTTCCAGGAAGAGAGCCTCGGACTGGGAGGTGCTCGGCTGAAACTACCCAGATGAGTTCTGGAGGTCAAACGCTTCGGCCAATAAGAGCTGCCCAAATCACTAATGATGAAAGCTCCTTTTCGAGGCTTTAAAGAAGGTCGTGCCAGGAGTCATCTGGAGGATTGTGACACGTTTGTTGCGTCTCGCTTCACAACAACAATGTTAAGAGAGAGTAAACACCTGAGCTTGCACTGTTTTTAAATGTACGTCTTGTAATTGCACTGTTGAGGAACCTCTGGCCTACGTGTTTCATTCATTGCATAACTACACCGTAGTTGTGTATCTGACATGACAATAAACCTCTGAATCTTGAATGGAATCGATGATGGTATAACATGTGTTCTCTCATTGCTGCGTTACAAAGATACAGATGTGAGAGATGGCTTCCCACAGCACAGCAGCATGGCTGGTGGTGGTATGGACTTGTATTGCTGGCTGAGTCAAAGTGTTCTGGTCTCTGACCTGAGAGTCTCCAGTTCACAGAGTGGACTCTCCAGTCCAGCAGACAGCAGCTTCACTCCTGAGTCCTGCAGGTCGTTGTCACTCAGGTCCAGCTCTCTCAGACTGGAGGACTGGGAGCTGAGGACGGAGGACAGAGCTGCACAGCTTCTCTCCGACAGCTTGCAGACACTCAGCCTGAAGAGAACAGAGAGAACCAAAAGAGAAACAACATTTGTGTTCAAAATGAATCACCCTGGATAAGATATGATATGTAGGATTGTAATGGCGCATGTGATGGAACCAGCCAATGGGAAGTCTAGGGGGGGTTGCCTCCCTGGAGCAAACACACATGGAGAGTTTAGTCCGGTTTGTTCCATTGCTGCTTTCAGCAGAACGCCATCAACAGCGTATGTACTCGTGCCTACAAATACATCTGGATCTGGCTTCTCTGTTTTGAACATCGGGAAATTCCTTGAAATCCCTGCAGTCTGCGCTTCTAGGCAACATTTAAAAAGGAAGTAGAAGACTGACTATTCCTATAAAGTTATTCTTAGTATATGTCACATGGTCCAATTACCCACAAAGAAATCAGACTTCACGATGTTGACTGAAGTGAGGCGGGGGAGCTAGCTAGGTAACTTTGTCTCATTTAAGGTTTCATTCATATGAAATTCATTCTATCCAGGATCACGGTTTTCAAAGCTACTCAAGCTGTCATATTTCACAAATGGGTACTACAAATTATATGTAACACATTTGTTTTAGTGAGTTGCTAAAACAAAGCTAGCTAAGGCTTTGGCTAAAGTCACTTGGTTAAATGTAGCTAACCGAAATATGACACATGCATGTGAACGTGTGTTCTCTCATTGCTGCGTTACAAAGATACAGATGTGAGAGATGGCTTCCCACAGCACAGCAGCATGGCTGGTGGTGGTATGGACTTGTATTGCTGGCTGAGTCAAAGTGTTCTGGTCTCTGACCTGAGAGTCTCCAGTTCACAGAGTGGACTCTCCAGTCCAGCAGACAGCAGCTTCACTCCTGAGTCCTGCAGGTCGTTGTCACTCAGGTCCAGATCTCTCAGACTGGAGGACTGGGAGCTGAGGACGGAGGACAGAGCTGCACAGCTTCTCTCCGACAGCTTGCAGACACTCAGCCTGAAGAGAACAGAGAGAACCAAAAGAGAAACAACATTTGTGTTCAAAATGAATCACCCTGGATAAGATATGATATGTAGGATTGTAATGGCGCATGTGATGGAACCAGCCAATGGGAAGTCGAGGGGGGGTTGCCTCCCTGGAGCAAACACACATGGAGAGTTTAGTCCGGTTTGTTCCATTGCTGCTTTCAGCAGAACGCCATCAACAGCGTATGTACTCGTGCCTACAAATACATCTGGATCTGGCTTCTCTGTTTTGAACATCGGGAAATTCCTTGAAATCCCTGCAGTCTGCGCTTCTAGGCAACATTTAAAGGAATGGTATGCTCATGACACTCATTTTTAAATAATTATCATCCGATAAAACAGACCAGTCTCTGCCAGTCTAATCCGATGACATCATCAGTGATTTTAAACTGATTATTTACCGAAATAACATCAACACTGTGGGCGCCGCCATTTTCCGGACGTGACGTCGTCCATGCGTTTGGTTTTGGAAGACACGTTGATCTCATGTTATTCACTGTAGTTTCTCTCTTCAAATACGCCTCACTGTATCGCGACATATCGCCACAATTCTGATCGGAACAATCCACGGAATGCTCGGTTCCACCTGTTGCCGAAAGGTAAGCGTAAGAAGTGCATTCGGAGGCAGTGGCTAGCGAAATGTGGCCGGCCCGAACCGAGAGATTCACAGGCTCTCCGGACGACTACTCTGAGAGTATGATGAAACATAACATGGGATTTATGGAACAACCATTACGTAATGGAGATGCAGTGCCATCGGTCTTTCTGGTGTCATCACCGACCAGGACACCAGTTCGGCCCGTTGAGAAATCGCCCTCTGCAAGTGTGAAGCGACGGAGGAGCAGAAGTAGTGCTCGGAGTAAGAATAAGGTATGTTATAGCGCATTTCCATTGCAGCGGCTCGCCCCGTTTTAACGTCCTTTAGCGTCCGGGCCAGGACCGTTTTTGGTGGCCTTTCCATATAGCGTAGTACCGGCTAGTGTGTATTTCCCCCAGTTTTTTCCGGCTCCATAAAATCGTGATTCTATGACCAGGGACAACGAAGCTGAGTATGCTAAACTAGAGAGGGAATCGCTAGCAAGGGTGGTACTACATGCATACATATAGTATCTTATATCATCTTCCTATTATACACACATGCATTTCCAAACATCTGGACTACCTATGTTGCAAATGTATTATCTCTTCAATTTACACACGGCATCTATTGCAGTCTGTCCGTCCTGGAGAGGATCCCTCCTCTGCTGCTCTCCTGAGGTTTCTCCATGTTCCCTTTAGACTGGGTTTCTCTGGAAGTGTTTCCTTGTACGATGTGAGGGTCTAAGGACAGAGGGTCTGAGGACAGAGGGTCTGAGGACAGAGGGTCTGAGGACAGAGGGTCTGAGGACAGAGGGTCTGAGGACAGAGGGTCTGAGGACAGAGGGTCTAAGGACAGAGGGTCTGAGGACAGAGGGTCTACGGACAGAGGGTCTGATGACAGAGGGTGTGAGGACAGAGGGTCTGAGGACAGAGGGTCTGAGGACAGAGGGTCTATGGACAGAGGGTCTGAGGACAGAGGGTCTGAGGACAGAGGGTGTCGTATTGTCATACTGATAAAACATCAAAACTTCTTCCTCTGCTGACGAGTCCGGTACTCCGCTATGTTTCCGTGTGTTGACAAAGTGAACGCATGGATGACGTCACGACCATCACGTGACTACTGAAAATGGCCAAAATGTAACCTCTGGCCTACGTGTTTCATTCATTGCATAACTACACCGTAGTTGTGTATCTGACATGACAATAAACCTCTGAATCTTGAATGGAATCGATGATGGTATAACGTGTGTTCTCTCATTGCTGCGTTACAAAGATACAGATGTGAGAGATGGCTTCCCACAGCACAGCAGCATGGCTGGTGGTGGTATGGACTTGTATTGCTGGCTGAGTCAAAGTGTTCTGGTCTCTGACCTGAGAGTCTCCAGTTCACAGAGTGGACTCTCCAGTCCAGCAGACAGCAGCTTCACTCCTGAGTCCTGCAGGTCGTTGTCACTCAGGTCCAGATCTCTCAGACTGGAGGACTGGGAGCTGAGGACGGAGGACAGAGCTGCACAGCTTCTCTCCGACAGCTTGCAGCCACTCAGCCTGAAGAGAACAGAGAGAACCAAAAGAGAAACAACATTTGTGTTCAAAATGAATCACCCTGGATAAGATATGATATGTAGGATTGTAATGGCGCATGTGATGGAACCAGCCAATGGGAAGTCTAGGGGGGGTTGCCTCCCTGGAGCAAACACACATGGAGAGTTTAGTCCGGTTTGTTGCATTGCTGCTTTCAGCAGAACGCCATCAACAGCGTATGTACTCGTGCCTACAGATACATCTGGATCTGGCTTCTCTGTTTTGAACATCGGGAAATTCCTTGAAATCCCTGCAGTCTGCGCTTCTAGGCAACATTTAAAAAGGAAGTAGAAGACTGACTATTCCTATAAAGTTATTCTTAGTATATGTCACATGGTCCAATTACGCACAAAGAAATCAGACTTCACGATGTTGACTGAAGTGAGGCGGGGGAGCTAGCTAGGTAACTTTGTCTCATTTAAGGTTTCATTAATATGAAATTCATTCTATCCAGGATCACGGTTTTCAAAGCTACTCAAGCTGTCATATTTCACAAATGGGTACTACAAATTATATGGAACACATTTGTTTTAGTGAGTTGCTAAAACAAAGCTAGCTAAGGCTTTGGCTAAAGTCACTTGGTTAAATGTAGCTAACCGAAATATGACACATGCATGTGAACGTGTGTTCTCTCATTGCTGCGTTACAAAGATACAGATGTGAGAGATGGCTTCCTACAGCACAGCAGCATGGCTGGTGGTGGTATGGACTTGTATTGCTGGCTGAGTCAAAGTGTTCTGGTCTCTGACCTGAGAGTCTCCAGTTCACAGAGTGGACTCTCCAGTCCAGCAGACAGCAGCTTCACTCCTGAGTCCTGCAGGTCGTTGTCACTCAGGTCCAGATCTCTCAGACTGGAGGACTGGGAGCTGAGGACGGAGGACAGAGCTGCACAGCTTCTCTCTGACAGCTTGCAGCCACTCAGCCTGAAGAGACGATGAGGACAACAGTTATTCAGGAGACAGCAGTGTGTTAATAACTGATTCACTAAATCAATGATCTCTGTACTCACAGAGCCTTCCTGGAGGCTTTGACCACTGGCAGCAGCCTCAGAAGAGCCTCCTCTGAAGCAGCACAGTATCTCTGCAGGTCAAACACGTCCAGATCTTCTTCTGATGACAGCAAGATGAAGACCAGAGCTGACCACTGAGCAGGAGACAGACTATCTCTGAAGAGACGTCCTGACCTCAGGTACCGTTGGATCTCCTCCACTAGAGAACGATCATTCAGTTCATTCAGACAGTGGAACAGGTTGATGCTTCTCTCTGCAGACAGACCCTCATCCATCTTCTTCTTGATGTACTGGACTGTTTCCTGATTGGTCTGTGAGCCACTTCCTGTCTGTGTCAGCAGGCCTCGTAGGAGTTTCTGATTGGTCTGCAGAGAAAGACCCAGGAGGAAGCGGAGGAACAAGTCCAGGTGTCCGTTTGGACTCCGTAAGGCCTGGTCCACAGCACTCTGGTAGAGATGTGTTAGTTCAGGTTTGACCTCAGACTTCTGGGAGGTTGCTGGTTCTTCTGACAGCAGGTTGACCCCAGAGCTGATGAAGGTCAGATGGACATGAAGAGCAGCCAGGAACTCCTGAACGCTCAGATGGACGAAGCAGAACACCTTGTCCTGGTACAGTCTGCTCTCCTCTCTGAAGACCTGTGTGAACACTCCTGAGTACACTGAGGCTGCTCTGATATCGATGCCACACTCTGTCAGGTCGGACTCGTAGAAGATCAGGTTGCCTTTCTGCAGCTGCTCAAAAGCCAGTTTCCCCAGAGCCTCCATCATCTTCCTGCTCTCTGGACTCCAGTGTGGATCCGTCTCAGCTCCTCCATCATACTTGATGTTCTTCACTTTGGACTGAACCACCAGGAAGTGGATGTACATCTCAGTCAGGGTCTTGGGCAGCTCTCCTCCCCCTCTGGTTTTCAACACCTCCTCCAGAACTGAAGCAGAGATCCAGCAGAAGACTGGGATGTGGCACATGATGTGGAGGCTTCGTGAGGTCTTGATGTGGGAGATGATGGTGCCGGCCTGCTTCTGATCTCTGAACCTCTTCCTGAAGTACTCCTCCTTCTGTGGGTCAGTGAACCCTCGGACCTCTGTCACCATGTGCACACACTCAGGAGGGATCTGATTGGCTGCTGCAGGGCGTGTGGTTATCCAGAGGCGAGCAGAGGGAAGCAGATTCCCCCTGATGAGGTTTGTCAGCAGCCGGTCTACTGAGGTGGACTCTGTGACATCAGTCAGGACCTCAGTGTTGAGGAAGTCCAGAGGAAGTCGACTCTCATCCAGACCGTCAAAGATGAACACGACCGGGAACCGATCGAACCTGCAGATTCCTGCGTCTCTGGTTTCAGGGAAGAAGAGATGAACGAGTTCCACCAAGCTGTACTTGTTCTCTCTCACCACGTTCAGCTCTCTGAAGGTGAATGGAAATATGAACTGGATGTCCTGGTGGGCTTTGCCTTCAGCCCAGTCCAGAGTGAACTTCTGTGTGAAGACTGTCTTCCCGATGCCAGCCACGCCCTTTGTCAGCACTGCTCTGATTGGTGCATCTCTTCCAGGTGAGGCTTTGAAGAGGTCTTCTTGTGTGATGGGTGTTTCTGGTCTGTCTGGTTTCCTGGATGCTGTTTCAATCTGTCTGACCTCATGTTCCTTGTTGACCTCTGCAGACCCCCCCTCTGTGATGTAGAGCTCTGTGTAGATCTGGTTCAGGAGGGTTGGGTTTCCTGCTTTAGCGATGCCCTCAAACACACACTGGAACCTCTCCTTCAGGGTGGACTTGAGTTTACGCTGACACTCTGCAGCAAAGGTTCCTGAAAGAACACGCAACAAAGATCATTAGGTCCCACTGGAACTCTGGTTCTCTGGATGAAATATGGATAGCTGCTGGTCTCTTGAGACATCAGCAGAGGAGACATGTATCCAGAGTGTTACATCGCTATAGAAACCCTCTTACTGCGGTGCAGACGCTCAGCCAGCTCCTCCTGCTCCATGCTCCTCAGGAAGTGCAGTGTGATGTTCAGGAATGCCTCTCTGCTGCTCCTCTGCTCTTCATCCTCAGCCTCCAACACCTCCTCATCCTCACTCTCTAAGCATTCTGGGTAATCTGAACCCAGAGCCTTCTGGATCTTCTTCAGCTCGCTCTTCACAAAGGAGACGACGTGGTCCTCCAGCAGCTGGAACATCACATGAACGACACAAACTATAAACCATGGATCCAAACATCAGATCCGGACAGACGGACTCTCTGAAAGTGCAGCATGGAGATGACTGTGAACAGAAGAGAGGTCAAGTATCTGTAGGACATGCACTCACCGTGAATATGGAGTCCAGCTGTGTCTGATGCTGCTGGGCAGACTGACCACCGGGAACCTCCGAGCTCTCCTGGTCCCCTCTGTGGAGGAACCATGAAGCATTAGCTCACAGGATGTCTGTCCACACAGAGACACACTCGGGGTAAAGGAGGACAGGGAAACGGGCTGCTGGTCCTGGGCGTCAGCGGGAACTTTGCACTACAGGAATATTTATTTCCAGCTACTGTTGAAGAGCAGAGGATTCTGTCCGTCCTTCATTCTGGTCCTCCTGAAACGTGGCTGTGTGGATAGAGACTGGACTCTGCAGCTGGCTAACAGCTGTTCATCAGGAAGAGGACAGACCTAGGGACAGTTCTTACACCAGCCCCCGTTACCCCCCCCCCAGCTCCACAGCAGGGGTCAGGGTTCACCTGGCAGTAGAGCTGGTTGTGACTTTGATGAAGGCTCAGTCTCCTCCATCAGAAGTGTTTGAGAGATGGTGGAACAGCTTCTGAACAGCCTGAGTTTTCAGGTGGAGTTTCACGGCCCCTCCCACTAGTGTTAATGTCGTTGACTAAAACTATGACGAAATATGTTCGTCAACGACCTTTTTTTCCATGACGAAAATGACGAGACGGCACCGACGGCAGTAAACAATAACTGTAACGTAATCATCATGCAATATCGATGACGAAAAGTGATGAGACGAAAATGTAGTTTACCAAAATCTCTCTTTACTTTCGATGACGAAAAATGAGGAGACGAAATATTGTCAAAGATAACGTTCAGTTCCGGTGCTGCGGCAGCAGCTGTGTGTGTCTGTGGGGCGCGTGGCGGTAGATTTGAATTACACCGGGCCAGTGGCACAGTGAACTGTCAGGAAGACTCGGGTCTAACTCAGGGTCTAACTCAGGGTCTAACTCGTGGTCTAACTCAGGGTCTAACTCGTGGTCTAACTCAGGGTCTAACTCGTGGTCTAACTCGTGGTCTAACTCGCGTTAACCGAATACCCCCCCGTCAGCGCGAGTGAGTGATAAATTGTGCACTCGACGGGTAATAATGGATTATGACGGAAATGTTACGATCCTGTCCGTCAAAATGACTGACAATGAAAAAGTCTAAAGCCACCACTGCTTAGGAGAAAGAAACGATGTGATATTTGGGCCCATTTTCGCCACAATGAGGCGGAGAAGAAAAAGCGAATGCATTGTTTCATCAGCGGGGTCCGTAGATTTTACAAACTTGGAGGGGCGTGTGTAAAACGGGAGTTAACGGAGGCTCGGCAGCAAGTGTCCGGCAGCTCCATAATATGGCCCTTTCGGACATCCCAAGAGATCAGTCCAGCTACTCTTGGGAAGCAATGTGGCCATAACACAGGTAAAAACACCACACACCTGATGCTCTCTGCAAAGCTGCTTTCTTCAACCTGTGTCTCATCAAATAAGGACAAGATATAATCTTATTTATTTATATATACTAAAATGATAAATTATTGGTTTTGGCTAGACTAGTTTGACTGAAATGTTCTATATAATCTGATGACTAAAAAAGACTCAACAGAAGAACTGGTTTTATTCCATCATACCCGGACTCTTGCTATGAGTTTCAGCTTACCTCTGATCAGCAGATGGAGGTCGTTCTTTAAAGTCTATGATGGCCCCCTTCGACCGGTCGCTCTTGAAGGACAGACAGCTGGGGGAGTCTGCTCTCTGCTGCTGGACCCTGAAACAGAAACAGATGCAAGCCGGACGAAAACGGATGTAAATGATGTTAAATCTCTTAACCTGTTAAGCCCTGAGCCTGTTTTCAGGTCTCAGGCTCCAAAATGACGTGCCCAGAACAAATGACAATTTCTTCACTTCTAAAAAGGGTAAATTATTCATATTTATCTCAACGCAATGATGAACCTGTGAGTTGGATGCAGATGAGTCAGAATCAAGATAGATGTTTTTATTTTAAAGTAAATTCAGATTGAACATGGTAAAAAACTGTAAATGATAGAGAGGCGAAGTCCCTCCCTTCCGGGGAGCTCCATGGGACCTTATTTCAGAAAGATTATGCATTGAAGTCAATGGAGAGAGAAAGATTATCGTTCCATCCCGTTTGAATTGTGCCACGAATTACACCTGATGTCTGTGACCAAGAGGATCGTACACAGAGCTGACAGTGGAGAGGATACTCCTTCTGGTAAGCGTGTTGTTGTTCAGTCACACGGAACTGAATATATCATGTTCAATGTCCCAGTACAGCCCTAGTGCTCTTTCATGTGGCAGCGTATCCCTGTCCAGATCCAAGTGGTTCACCTGTTTAGCCTTGTCCACATCAGGATGGATGCTAGCACCGCTCGACTATTGCTTATCCATTTCGTCAGCTTGAATCCACCAAGGGCCCACATGTCTCTGAGAGACCTAATACGGCTTACAGCTTGATTTTCTCTGGCTAGCGACTTGAGGCAATCATCCACATTGACATTTGATTTTACTGTTTCTGCCACTGCTCCATCGAATGTGCCACAGTTGTCCGCAATGCAAAGTGTGCGCAGCTTGGAGAGGAAACGGCTCCGAAGAGAAGGACCCTCATCCGGTATTCCTCCAGATTGGTTCTGGTTTCTCCTTCAGGCCGCCTCAGGAATCTCAGCCAGTTCATGCTCTCCTCGTTTACACGCACTTGGTGAAACATCCCCTCAATATCTGCCATCGTGGCCATGGGCTCCTGACGGAACCTGGGTAGAACACCAATCGATGAGTTGCCAAGTCGGGGCCCTGAAGGAGTGCACTGTCGAGGGATCTGCCTTTAGAGGATGACGCAATCAAAGAGCACACGGATCGGTTTTTTACGTTTATGATAGACACCTGATACGACCCTGGGTCGTAACAGGTGTCTGTGTGTGTGTGTGTGTGTGTGTGTGTGTGTGTGTGTGTGTGTGTGTGTGTGTGTGTGTGTGTGTGGGAAGGTCGTTAATATATTGTCTTTCAATTCGCTTCTCAAGGTGAGCAATCGAGGTCCTGCTCACTAATGCCACGGGGGTTTCATCATCCGGATCTGTGGAAGCATTAAGTGGACCATTAAGGACCCGTGCTACCAGTGTGTTCACTGCATAGGGCCGTTTCCCTGGCTGCTTATAACTCTCCATGGCTCGTAGCCTTTGGAGTGTGGACTCCAATAAGAAGTCTATTTCTCTTATTTGGATGTCCTGCAGATAAGGCCATTTCTTGAGGTCCGCCTGGGTAAGAATGTTTCTTTTGGGAACAGGGATTTTGTTCTGAGTGTAAACCTTGGGCAAGTTCATATATGTGCCGTCTTCCACATGTCCCACTTCTAGACCTGTTGCCTCACATCTCCTGACTGGTTCCTCTGCTCCCATCGTTTGAAGAAGGACTTCAGTTCTCCGTGCTCGAGCACCAAGCTGCCTCGTGAGCCCCTCTGTGCAGAACGTGTCGGTACTACCAGGGTCCAGGAATGCAGAGGTCAGTATGCTTTGCAGAGTTTCACCTTCACTGGCACTACGGCAAGCATGCTGTCTTTACCAGCCCCGGTTCCTTCAGCTTCTCCTACTGAAACAAGAGCACTGCTGATGGATGTCTCTTCAGGCCTTGCTCCCCCACTCTGCTGCTCTGCCTTATCTTGTTGGAAGTTCTCAGTTCCAGGCTTTGAAGATCTCTTAAAGTGCAGAATAGTTGGGTGCTTAGCATGACAGCTTTGACAGGTCATTCTCCCGTTACAGTTCCTGCTCAGGTGCCCCACCTTCAGGCAGCCGAAGCATAGTCCCTTCTCTTTCAGAAACTCCACGTTAGCTTCATGAGATACTGAATGTATTTCATGGCATTCAGCCAAAGGATGCTTACTTGTACAAAAAGTACATGAGGTGTCCTTGTTAGTGGAGGAAATGTATCTTTTAACAGGATGTGTCTTCTTTGAGCTTCTCTGCACGGCTGTCTGACACTAGAGACACTGTGGTTGCAAAACTGCTCCCTTTGCTCTTATTTCGATATGAATCAACAAGAGGCTTGGTCTTGAAAGCCGTCTTTGTACTGTTAAGTTGATCGGGAATGTCGCCAAAGAGAGGGTCTTGAAGTATTCTAGCTTGTCTTTCAATAAATACAACAAGTCATGCAATCCTGCTCTTTGATGGCTCCGATCACACGAGCTGCTGTTCTCCACGTCTCCCTTAGTGTGGAAGGTAGCTTTGAAAGAGCGAGCCGCAGGTTGGACGGCAGGTCCAGCTCCTCTAGTCCTGCAGACCCCTCATTGCATTACAGCAGCCTCTCAGAAACAGTGCATAACCGTGCAGTGACTTTCCATCCTCTGCCTTCGTCGTGTTCCGGCTGAGAGCTTTTCCCATATATGCGCTTGCCATCTTGAGCTCATCTCCAAAATGCACTTCTAGCCGTCTCTCAGCTTCAGCAAAGCCGCTATTAGCATCCCTGTGAAGGCAGCTTCTCCCCAGCTCCCTCAGGATCCCCAAGTATATTGTTCCATCCATCTTCTCCCGCTTATCCGTGGTCGGGTCTCGGGGTAGCAGTTCCAGCAGAGAGCCCCAAACTTCCTTTCCCCCTCATCAACCAGCTCTGACTGGGGGGGTCCCAAGGCGCTCCCAGGCCAGCGAAGAGATATAGTCCCTCCACCTGGTCCTAGGTCTACCCTAGTGCTGCACGATTAATCGAAAAAAGGTCGTGATCTCGATTCAGACACCTATGTGATCTCATTTCTAAATTACGGCGATCCTATGACGTTAAGCTGATTTCTTTTGGGGGGATTTTTTTACATTTTTTAATTATTTTGCTTCTGAATAATACCAACTTGCAATGTCAATCATACTTAAACGATGTAAAGCAAATATACTCTATACATTTAACATTAAAGTACCATGATCGCATGCACATGGTAGTGTCCTGTCTGTCTCTCCTCCTCTCATGCCGTGTTAACGCTGCAGCCACTCGGGTTGCCAGTTTTTGCGGAAGGAATAAACAACCTATATATGTCGGGTCTACAAGCTCACAACCGCAACAACCATTATGACTTGCTACCAAGCACAGTGTTTCCCACGGGGTGAGGTGCAACAACATGAACCTTTCTGTGGGTCGCTTGTTAGCAGAGCCTTCACGCGATGGCAGAGCGAACAGGTGCAGGCAGGGCCCGTAGTGATCGCCCTACAGTTTAAATCTACTACCCACACATGAACACATGGAAATGGGTTACTATTTAAACACATACATGTATTTAGGAACCTATCCATGTGATCTTTAGTGGGGGTCGACCTCAGATCCTCTCGGGGGTCCAGGGGCATGCCCCCGGTAAGATCTTATGTTTTATTTTGGAGTGCATCAATCTGGTGCATTTTGAGGGGAACATAAAGAGACTAGATCTATGGAAACACCTATATTAAACAGAACTGTATACATGTCAATAATCATAAAATCATGGCCATAACCAATACCATACCATCCATCAACAACAACAACAACAACAACAACAACAACAACAACAACAACAACAACAACAACATGCCATTTCCAATATGACACAAACACTGAAACTTGTTTATTAATTTATTTTTGGTTCATTTATAGTTGTGAGTGTGTCTGTGCTCCTGAATCAGCCTCTCCTGTCTCCCTCCTCTCCCTCTCCTCCCCCTCTTCCTCCTCTCCCTCCTCTCCCTCCTCTCCCCCTCTTCCTCCTCTCCTGTCTCCCTCCTCTCCCTCCTCTTCTCTCCCCCCTCTCCCTCCTTTCCCTCCTCTCCTCCTCTCCTCCTCTTCCTCCTTTCCCTCCTCTCCCTCCTCTCCTCCTCTCCCTCCCTCCTCTCCCTCCTCTCCCTCCTCTCCTCCTCTCCCTCCCTCCTCTCCCTCCTCTCCCCCCCTCTCCTGTCTCCCTCCTCTCCCCCCTCTCCTGTCTCCCTCCTCTCCCTCTTCTCCCCCTCTCCTCCTCTTCCTCCTTTCCCTCCTCTCCTCCTCTCCCTCCCTCCTCTCCCTCCTCTCCCCCCTCTCCTGTCTCCCTCCTCTCCTGTCTCCCTCCTCTCCCCCCTCTCCTGTCTCCCTCCTCTCCCTCCTCTCCCCCCTCTCCTGTCTCCCTCCTCTCGCTCCTCTCCTGTCTCTCTTCTCTCCCTCCTCTCCCTCCTCTCCTCCTCTCCCTCCTCTCCCTCCTCTCCTCCTCTCCCTCCTCTCTCCCTCCTCTCCCCCTGCTCCTCCTCTCCCTCCTCTCCCTCCTCTCCTCCTCTCCCTCCTCTCCTCCTCTCCTCCTCTCCCCCTGCTCCTCCTCTCCCTCCTCTCACTCCTCTCCCTCCTCTTCCTGTCTCTCTTCTCTCCCCCCTCTCCCTTGCACAAAGGTCAAGACTTCAATGCTGAAGGGCCAGTGGATCTATGGTGGGGGTCAGCACAGAGACCAAGACTTCAATGCTGAAGGGCCAGTGGATCTATGGTGGGGGTCAGCACAGAGGTCAAGACTTCAATGCTGAAGGGCCAGTGGATCTATGGTGGGGGTCAGCACAAAGGTCAAGACTTCAAGGTTGAAGGGCTAGTGGATCTATGGTGGGGGTCAGCACAAAGGTCAAGACTTCAATGCTGAAGGGCCAGTGGATCTATGGTGGGGGTCAGCACAGAGGTCAAGACTTCAATGCTGAAGGGCCAATATATCTATGGTGGGGGTCAGCACAGAGGTCAAGACTTCAATGCTGAAGGGCCAATATATCTATGGTGGGGGTCAGCACAGAGGTCAAGACTTCAATGCTGAAGGGCTAGTGGATCTATGGTGGGGGTCAGCACAGAGGTCAAGACTTCAATGCCGTGAGTTTTGGTCGCACAGTCATGATACTTATACTATTGGAATCAATATGATATCTTGTTTGTGCAGATCCGATGAATATACAATATTGCTACCGTAAGTTATTATAGTGCTAATTCAGACGCCCGGCGTTAGACTTGTGTTTTGTTTCGGTACAAATGGTTCATATCGTCAGTTAGCTGAGTTTCTTCCCGTTAAGTGGGTATGACACATTAGTAGGTTGATACATGTTAAGAAGCCCTGACACACAGTTCCGTGCCGGCGGGGGCCAACACAACAATATTCAGGCT
The DNA here is from genome assembly GCA_036324585.1 of Champsocephalus esox. Classification (NCBI taxonomy): domain Eukaryota; kingdom Metazoa; phylum Chordata; class Actinopteri; order Perciformes; family Channichthyidae; genus Champsocephalus; species Champsocephalus esox. The sequence continues at coordinate 1,720,263 of CM070498.1, forward strand.
TAACAGGTTAAGTTCTCGCTGAGAAAAAACGACTTCCTCTCTCCTGATTATGTGGCCGTAAAACATGCTGGAGAAAAGCTGCTGGAAAATAAGTTGGCCAAGACTTCATACGGACTAGTTTTATTCTGTCTTAACCGGACTCTCGCTATGAGGTACAGCTTACCTCTGATCAGCAGATGGAGGTCCTCCTTTAAAGTCTATGAAGTCGTCCTTCGACCAGTCGCTCTTGAAGGACAGACAGCTGGGAGAGTCTGCTCTCTGCTGCTGGACCCTGAAACAGAAACAGATGCTTTTGCCAGCTGGAGAGAAACTGATGGAAAAGATGTTAAATCTCTTAGAGGCACTTTATATAACAACGTAATGCTAGTGATCGCTTTGTGTTGCCGATGTGTGAACAGATTGAAAAGAACATTAACATTTAAACCTTCCCGACTTCCTGAGTTCCCTATATCAGCCGGTGGACTGCTCTCTATGTGAAGACGTGAAGTTTATCTACGAAGCGCCTCGCCTCTCTTCAGCTGCACTCCAGCACCAGCAGTGTGAAGCTAACGTAAAGAATGTGTCTTTAAAGGGTAACGCCAGAGAGTTCATGCAGACTCCGGTCTGATCCTGAACTTCCTGACGGGCAGACCCCAGGCAGTGCGGGTGGGAACCATCACATCCTCCACCCTGATCCTCAACACCGGAGCCCCTCAAGGCTGCGTGCTCAGCCCTCTCCTCTACTCCCTGTTCACTCACGACTGCGTGGCCACACACAGCTCCAACACCATCGTGAAGTTTGCTGACGACACGACCGTCATCGGCCTGATCACCGACGGCAACGAGACGACGTACAGAGAGGAGGTCGAAGCCTGACATCTTGGTGCCAGGATAACAACGCTCCCCTCCGCCATCAATGGGACTACGGTGGAGAGAGTCAGCAGCTTCAGGTTCCTCGGTGTCCACATCACTGAGGACCTGACATGGCTGCTTTATATATATGTCTAGATATTATTCTGTGTTATTGTTGGAGGAACCTGTGACCCTGTTTCTATTGCATTACTTCACTGTATCTGTGTATATGACAAATCAAACCTTTGACCTTTGGACTTCCTGAAGGTTACACAGAAGCTTTAACACCGACAACAACTGACTTCATGGGAGGAGATACAGGAGCTTCAAATCACGGACCAACAGACAGAAAAGCTGCGTCTACCCCTGGGCCGTCAGGCTGCTGTTTATGTTGTCTGTCCTCCTGCCGTGTTTGTCTTGTTAAGTATGTCTAGTTATTGCACACTGGGACAGGGCTGCACTCTGGATCTCATTGTATTTTAGTACAATGACAATACAAGTCTATAACTTCATATCAAACGGCTTTTAGTCAGTTTGAGTCTTACCCCCCATCAGCAGATTGAGGCTCCATTGAGCGGTCACTCTTAGAGGACTCAGGTCCGGGTCCAGGTCCAGGTTCAGGTTCCATGTTGTTAGGACCCACTTCCTGTTGCATCCTCTTTGCCTTTCTTTGGGATCACGCTTCACTTCGATTGGACTCTGAAAATAAATTCTCCACATTTATTAATTTTTAAATGTATGTCTTTTATATTTAAACATTAATTTGCTTTATATTACCCCTTGTATTTATAATTGTTTCATTATATGTCTCCACGATTCCTGTTTACAAAAGTATTTTAATATTATTTATTTTAATATATGTATTTTATGTCCTGCTCCTTTACTCTTATCTCTGTTTCCTAGAGATTTGAATTGTTCTTTAGTGAACAGCGTTCCTGTGAATGAGGCTGCGGGGATCTGGCGCCCCCTGGTGGCCAATCTACACATGTACATATCATTATAGATCATTCTCTTTATATCTCCACGTGTACATGGGACCCAGCCCACTGTAGTGGACATGTTGTGGACATGCATCTCCTTTGTCTCCTTCGAGCTACCCTATCAGTCCCTGATGTGTCAATACTCCGCTGGTCATGTGACGAGGAACAACCAGCAGAGATCTATTTCCGGTGCTCCGTTCACTTCAGGAAATATGTCGGAGAACACACGCACACACACACACACACACACACACACACACACAAGCACACACACACAAGCACACACGCACACACAAACACACACACACACACACACACACTCAAACACACCCACACAAGCACACACACACAAGCACACACTCACACACACACACACACACACACGCACACACACAAGCACACACACAAACACACACACACAAGCACACCCACAAAAGCACACACACGCACACACACAAGCACACGCACACACACACAAGCACACACTGACACACACAAGCACACACTGACACACGCACACACACACACGCAAACGCACACACACGCACACACACTCACACAAGCACACACACAAACACACGCACACACACTCACACAAGCACCCACACGCAAACACACATGCACACACACATACACACGCAAACACACACACACGCACACTCTCACACACACGAGCACACACACTCACAAACACACACACTCACAAACACACGCAAACGCGCACACTCACACGCCAACGCACACACACAAACACGCGCACACGCAAACACTCACACAAGCACACACATGCAAACACGCGCGCGCGCACACACACACACACACACACAGAGAGAGAAGTTCCAGACATACTTCAAAGTGATCAGAACACAGAGGTGGTGAGAAGCGTCCACGTGGAGTTACTCTCTGAGCACTGATTGGTCAGAAGAGGAGTCTCTAAAAGCTCTAAAGTCACAAAGAGTTACAAACCTTTCGAGAGAAGAAGAAGCTGCGACACCGCGAGGACAAAGTGAAAGTAAACTGCAAACAGGAAGCCCTTCAAAATAAGAGCCCTTACAGAACAGTGATAGCTGACTTTAAACCGGAAGCTGGAAGCATCAGACAGCTGCTGGAAGGAAGCTCTAGCAGGGGTGTCAAACTCAAGACCCGGGGGCCAGATCCGGCCCGCGACTTCATTTAATGCGGCCCTACAAGAGCTCTGAAAGAATATAATACGTTTCTTATACGGTTTAAACGCCGATTTAGAGAGGAACGTTGCTCATAAACTACATGTCCCACAATGCATCTCAAATGTGAATTTCTTTCAGAATTTGGCTTTTAAACAAATAATAATGTTGTGACATTCTCACTGAAGAGACTTCCAATGACTTGCCCTAGACTTCTGCTTTCAGACGTAGTTAATTATGAACTAACCCTTACCCTATCCAGGGATCACCAACTGCATTGGTCCAAGGGCCAACCTTTATCCAATAGACACTTTCGCGGGCCAGCAATTTTTATATTGCCCAGAATGAAGTTGTTGGGGTTGCTAGTGGAGCACGCTGTTGAGAACTTCAGAGTATGAAGTAAATACTTTTATATGCTGGTAGTTAATAGAACGATCCAGAATACATGACTTTATGCCGGAAGTTGCTAAAACCTACGGAATCCATACATGGGTTTTATGCTGGTAGTTAATAGAACGATCCAGAATCCAAACATGGACTTTGAATAACTATGAATTAAGGTTTTAGATACAAAATATATAACCCCATGTTGATATGTTTTGTATGATTATAATGTGTTAAAAGGTAAAGACTCTGTACTGGTTTGGACCTATTATTTTTTCTTCAAATAAACTGATCTCACCTTTTGGACTGGGACAATAAAAGGGACAATCTGTGCTCTCCTCTCCTGCTTCAAAGGTGAGACTGCACCCTGCCACACACATGTTTAGGTAGGAACACACCCCATTTACTGATACCAAAGTCCTTCGGGATCGCTTAAACAGATTAAAGACAGTTGTCTGAATTGAAACAGCAGTTCGTTGAACCTGGTTCTTCAGGAGTTGATAGAGGTGAGATCTTGCTGACGTTGGTGGATCTGAGCCAAGCAGTAAACTTACGTAGACTCAGTAACTTCGGTCGGGTCAATTAGTGAGGTCAGAGTCATTTACCGGAATAAATTAATCGGGGCCTCACCTAGAACTCTAAACACGGCGCCCAACGTGGGGCTCTGTGAAAAGTAATATCTTTACAGAGTCAAAATACAAGAACCAAAACGACCTAGTGAAAAAAGTCGATGAGTACAAATCAGCGAAATACAGGCTGAAAGTCTTGTTAAAATACCTACCCGAATCCTAGAATATATATTTTAACTTAAAGTATAGTAATTTAAGTGATACTATTGCACCGGACTGAGGGTTATATTATATCGGATATTGCCGTCTGTTAAAGAAGCTACAGTAGGTTCTTCTTCCCCGAGCCAGATTGAGAAGCCCCTGTGGTCCCTTTAATCACAGGTTTGGTGGCTAGTGAAGTCAGCCGTAGGAGCACTGCTCAGTATCTGTCCAAATTGCTTTGAAACTTATAGGTAGGACTTGTCAAAGAGCTGCGGTTTGAACTTTTGCGTTGAAACATAACGTGGGGAAGAGTTAATGGGAGATTTAATAAAGATAACAAAGGTCTAAAGGTACCTATGCTGTTGCAACAGCTCGAAGCTCGACACATAACACTCTTAACTGAGGTGTCCGCATGCACTAGCTGAATCCAGAAGAGAACCTAGAACCAAGTGACGGTATAGTCGGACTGATCCTCCGGTGTGAGTAAAAGCCTAGAAACTTGCATGTGTATAAAAGAGTGAACGTAAAACCCTTGAATAAAATAAAAAATAAAATAAAAAGAATGGCTGATGAGGTTAAAACGCAATTTAATGACTCAGAGCCAAGCACACAGGGAGGGATACACAGAAGCAACATCCGGAGCTTCTGCTCGCCCTGGTCAGCTTAGCCCAGACCCACGGGCGGACCGCGACCTAAATACTTTCCTGTCAGACTACCGTTTGGACAGAGAGCCACAAGCAGGTGGTATAATGTCTGAGACCCTACCTCCAGCCTACAGGGATACAAGCTAGAAAATGTCATTTATGAGTATCTTCTACTCCTAGAAGAAAACACAGTGTTAGACATGATATTCAGGGGAAAGGAATGTTGGAAATAATAAATGTCAATTATTAAAAATCTTAAACTAGTCAACAAACCATGTTAGTGAACCCTGCTAATAGGAAGCTAAAACCTGCAGGAGGAATAGCAGCAGCTCTGGAAAGGAGAATAGGTCCTAGCATGCAAGCACACAGGGATAATATGATCAGGACTATTAAACTGTCAGAAGGCAAGGTGGTGATCAGATGACCCACACATACTGGTTGTTTTGCATGTACTTTGAAGAGAAAACCTAAGTGGGAACTATCAGCAGATATCAAACCCCAACAATATCTTCAAAACTAATATGAGGACGTTTTTTGCGAAGCTAAAGCTCAAATACTTTACCAAGATCAACTAAACTATTTCGCTCATGCTTACACTTTTGGAAAAAATAAAAATAAAAAATCTCCCCCTTTCTCTGCTCCCGAGGTGCTGCAGAAAAAACCCAGCACACGGGGTCAGAGACAGGCGTGACCTCTAGAGGAGAAGACAATCTGAACAGACCACGGAGCGACCCATTACAAGTTTTATGGCCTCAGCACAGAGAGGAAGATGGAGATAAGAAACTCTCCCAAAGCACACCCCCACCCCCACCCAGCACAAGGAGAATAGTGTTCCTCTCACCAAAGAACAAATCACCTCTTAACCAAGTCAGATCTAAAATAGACATAGCTCCAGTTGTTAAGAAAAGAGGGAGATTCAAACAATTATCTTAACACCAGAACAAAAATATCAATATCAAAAAACTGAGAGAATAAGAATGGAAAATGGCAGAGGATGATGTCAGATCCAGATGTGGAGTTTAGGACCACAGGTAGTAAGCCACACAGGGAAACATTGAAACCCTTAAACCGCTGCTCCAGAGGTAACACTGTTTACAGAGGGGAGTTTGCGAAAAGGTGACCAAGCAGCCACTTGGGCCTTTATAATGGAAACTAATTCAGGTGAAGTACTTTGCAAGCAAAAGGGTGCAACACCAGGTACAGCACGAACTGCTGAGGCAAAGGCCATTTGTTGAGGGACTACTTTTTGCTGAACAACGTAAAATAACACACATCCGTATTGTTACTGATTATTGTTACAAAGCGGGTAAAGAAGAGCTTAATACCTGGGAACAAAGGCAGGTGACCAATGTGAAAGGTGAAGCACTTACACATGCCCTTCAAAGGAGGGTCTTATTGCAGAGTTAAGAGCAGGCATGTACCTGGAGTGGAATCATGTCCGTAGCCGTACAGATGAGATCAAATCAGACTCTCAGGGAAATAGAGAAGTGTTACCTTGCTTAAAGCCGGGGAAGAGTTAACCACCTGACTGCCATGTTCCCTAGAATATGGAAAAAGGGTGGAAGCATTCACGTACCCCCTGAAGAAGCTCCTCAGGTTGTGCGTGAACTACACAGCAGTTTAGGCCATGGGGCCTATTTCGGATGAGAAAATATTGTCTCCACAAAAATAAATAAATAAATACCGAAACTGCGAATGCACTTACAACACACACGATCAACATGTCTTCAATGTGCAGAGGTGGATGGGTTCAAGAAAATTCATCCTGAACATCTTAAAAATGATAGAGGAAGAACCACTAATCAGTTTTAGGGCTGACATAGCAGGTCCTTTTCCAACCCGCACTCCCAGTGGGAACAAGTGTTTTCCTTGTGATCTGTGATAATGGAGGGAGTCATAAACATGTTTACCCTCTGACCCGAGCAACTGGAACACGGTGTCTGCTGAACTGGCAGAGCATATCAGTCATTTTTCCAAAACTAAGAGAATAAGAATGGATAATGCGACTCACTTTAAAAATGAGAACGTTTTGTCACTCTTGCAGGATAAAGGGATTCACACCTATCTGGTCTTTACCATAGAAGTACCAGGCGTTAGAGCAGCCACAGAGTGGAGTATACAAACTGTAAAACAAATTGGGACATTCCAATCAATTTGACAAGGCTGAATATATTCCTATATGTATGGAAAAGCTACCTCGGGCAAAGGTCAGGTCATATCGAACTATCACACCTTTTCCGTTTAGGTTCAGAAATCGTGTATGGGTGACCAGAAAGGGGCGAAGTCCAGAGAAGGGTTAGCTTAAAACTAAATCAGAAGGTTTGGATACAGTGAAGTCAGTCTCTGGGAACTAGTTTCACTCCAGAAGAGAGGACTCACCCGAGCAACTGAGTTTAGAATCCAGATAGGAATATGACTGCGGCCTTAACCCAATCTACTGTTGAAGCTATCGGTCTCATCACAGGACATGTTTTGCACACACCCGTGGCAGTTAATGTGCTTTCTTCCACAGGATGGCTTTTTGTGGGATCTTCCCGCAACAATCTAGAATTTGTCTTGGTAAATTCGGTGCCAAGGGATATTTTATAGAGCAAAAGAGGGAATTTAAGTCTGAGTAACAAGCAATAGCTCAAATGCAGAGGATTTAGCAGAAGAACTGTTAGAATCGTTGGTGAATTATGCAAAGAAAGATGGCAAGAGGAAACTCTGTCTGTTAGCATATGGATCGTTGGAGCTTGAATGGAGAATACCTCAGTATCAAAGAGGAAATGGGGAATAACCTTTGTATTATTTTTCTCATTGTTTTTTAATTTTACACTATTAGTTTTCTTTTCAGTTACTTTAATCGTTATATGCCTACACCCTACAACAGTGTTCATTCAAATTAGATATTTGAGCACATCTTCCTCCTTCTTTGTTGCTGGTTTCCACACAGCATGGAGGTGCAGGGCTGTCAGGTCGTTAAACTGATACGAGTACGTTATGGCCCAGTGCTTGAGAAAACCCTTGGGGGAGTTTTAAACTGAAAACAACTTTTTATGAATCAGAGAAATGATTTAAACTTGATCTTAGCGATATTGTTGAGATGAATACCTCAGCAATCTACCAAGAGGATTTGAACCTGCCTAGCGGGACAACTTCAGTCACAGTGCCTCAAGTGAAGCCAAGTCCTGGACCCAGGAAACCTGTGCAGCCTGGAGCCAGCGGCTGAGTCTCCTGTACCCTGCCAGTGGAGGATGATGTTTCTTCCAGCTCTGAGGGACAGGCTGCGACTCTACCCGCTGAGCCACTCCGATCGCAGTGGATTTCCCAAAAAGGGACGACTACCTGATAACTGCATAGTCAGACATCAGACGCCAGGTAGCATTAGCCCTACCTACCCCTGACACTGGTCCACTTCAATACGTGGGTCCACGTCAGCCACTGCAAGGTCGTAGTCACAGGCTGGGAGAGACGGTAGAAACAGACGACAACAAGTGACGTGCCAAGTCACCACCAGCACCACACTCACACTGCACACACAGGATGCCATGAGCGAGGGCCAGCTAAGCTGTTTCATATGCTTCTGGTTCCTCGTGTGTGCTATCGTTGTGTGGGGCCTCATTGACCTTGTCACAAAGTCATGAGCGATTATTGACGAGCTCTAAAAAATCCACAACAACTGTCGGCCGAGTTATCTGGCTTTCGTTTGGAGGTGTCGTCCAGGGAGGAACCTCAACCCCTCCATGGTCAGGGTCAAGGATTTACATCAGATAGCAACATGGATTGAGGAGTCTACACCGGAACAACAGATACTGCAGTGGATTTCCCAAAAAGGGACGAGTGCTTGAGAAAACCCTTGGGGGAGTTTTAAACTGAAAACAACTTGAACAACTGAAGACGCCTGCGCTGCTAAACTAGCGGCGAATCCAAAGCCAGCTGCGAAGGCACCGGGCTTTGACCTCTCCACGAGGCTTTGGAGAAAGGAGACGTTTGTTTGGGAAAATAAATATGGTCACTTTGGAGAGAACTGTTCTTGGCTTTGTTTTGTTCACAGTAGCAATGCTCATGTCCTCTGCTCACTACTAGTCTCTCTTCACCACCAGGTGTGCAAAAGCTACAGGAACATTTAATATATATATTATATTATATTATTATCGGTATCGGTCTTGAGAAGCAGGAAGTTATCGTATCGGTTTCAAAACCCCAATATGGTGCATCCCTAGTTAATATCACTCTGTACCCACAACACGCTCCAGAGCCTATCTGTTGTCAAACTGAAATGGCCCCACGTCCTCTCCAGTGGACAGACTGGAACGTTTGAAAATAAGTCTAGATTGCAAGATGTTTGTTTAACCCTAAATGGGAAATCACAAAAAAAGGAAGTTGGAAGACGCTTCTTGTCCTCGGGTCCCACGAGGACACATTATTATAAATATTACTCTAAATATTTCCACATGTTTATATCTTTATACTTTATTCATCTTTCATTCCTTTCTTTCAATACTCCGCTGGTCATGTGACGAGGAACAACCAGCAGAGATCTATTTCCGGTGCTCCGTTCACTTCAGGAAATATGTCCGAGAACACACACACACACGCACACACTCAAACACACACACACACGCACACACGCACACAAGCACACACACACTCAAACACACACACACACACACACGCACACACACACACGCACACAAGCACACACACACTCAAACACACACACACACACACACACACACACGCACACACACACACAGGCACACACAAGCACACACACACTCAAACACACACACACACACACACACACACACACACGCACACACACACACAGGCACACACACACACGCACAAACACACAAAAACACACACACACAAGCGCACAGACACACACACACGCACACAAGCACACACTCAAACACACGCACACACACACGCACACACACAGGCACACACACACACGCACAAACACACAAAAACACACACACACAAGCGCACAGACACACACACACGCACACAAGCACACACTCAAACACACGCACACACACACGCACACACACGCACACACAACACACACACACACACACACACTCAAACACACACACACACACACACACACGCACACACAAGCACACACACAAACACACACACACACAAACACACACACACGCACGCTCACATACACACACACACAAACACACAAACACACACTCAAACACACACACGCACACAAGCACACAAACACACACTCAAACACGCACACACACACACACACACGCACATGCACACACAAACACACACACACAAGCGCACAGACACACACACACACACAAGCGCACACACACCCACAAGCACACACACATACACACACACACACACTCACACACAAGCACACACACAAACACACACACAAGCACACACACAAGCACACACACAGCACAAGCACACACACAGGCACACACACAGCACACACAGGCACACACACAACACACACACACTGCACAAGCACACACATAAACACACACACGCAAACGCACACGCACTCACACAAACACACGCACACACACACAAGCACACCCACAAAAGCACACCCACAAAAGCACACATACAAGCACACGCACACACACACGCACACACACACACTGACACGCAAACACACACGCAAATGCACACACACACACTCACACAAGCACACACACACACGCAAACACTCACAAGCACCCACACGCAAACACACATGCACACACACATACACACGCAAACACACACACGCACACTCTCACACACACAAGCACACTCACACAAGCACACACACTCACAAACACACACACACACACTCACAAACACACACACACACACACACACAAACGCACGCAAACGCACAAACACGCGCACACGCAAACGCACACACTCACACAATCACACACGCGCGCGCACACACACACACACGCAAACGCACCCACGCACACACACAGAGAAGTTCCAGACATACTTCAAAGTGATCAGAACACAGAGGTGGTGAGAAGCGTCCACGTGGAGTTACTCTCTGAGCACTGATTGGTCAGAAGAGGAGTCTCTAAAAGCTCTAAAGTCACAAAGAGTTACAAACCTTTCGAGAGAAGAAGAAGCTGCGACACCGCGAGGACAAAGTGAAAGTAAACTGCAAACAGGAAGCCCTTCAAAATAAGAGCCCTTACAGAACAGTGATAGCTGACTTTAAACCGGAAGCTGGAAGCATCAGACAGCTGCTGGAAGGAAGCTCGAGCAGGGGTGTCAAACTCAAGACCCGGGGGCCAGATCCGGCCCGCGACTTCACTTAATGCGGCCCCACAAGAGCTCTGAAAGAATATGATACGTTTCTTATACGGTTAAATGCCGATTTACAGAAGAGCGTTGCTGTTAAGTATTACTTTGTAATAGCACCCTTGCTCCATGTTCAATGGTTCGTCCCATAGATATAAACACTCGATGACTCCCCCGCGCTGCTGGCCAATGGAGACCGACGTCGCCACTTGGCCGCCATCTTGCGACAGGCAGTGCTCTCATTCATAACATTGTGGTTTACTATTTAAATAACCATAGCTTGCTCAATTTCCAACCAATTTTCAAACGGTTTGGTTTTTTACAAACATCAAAGATGTAGTTATGATACTGCACACTTATAATCATGGACTTTCTTATGAAGATAACATTAAGCAGATAAAGCAATAGCTATACACACAAGGTATTTATATATAATATTTTCCGGTGTGTATATATATATTTCCATTGATGTTATTATATTGTTAATATTTAAAATAAATTATAAAATTAAAATATATTAATATTTGATATATAAAAATCCAAGCCAAGAGTTGTTAATGTAGCCTTAGCTTGAAGAACAGGGACACAACTAATGACAATAGCATATATTATGTAGATATTCACACCTTTATCAGAAGAAGCAAACCAACACAAAATGTGCTCACAGACGGGCCAGCTCTGTCTCATTTATCACAGTTATTTTTGACATCAGATCTTCATATCGTCCTAGTTTTGTATTTAGGTTCTAGATTTGTAAACAAATCCAGAACCTTTGAAACACGTCACCACTTCACAGCACGGTGCGCTGAGTTCTCGGAGTCGAAAAAAGCCCAAGAGTAATATAAACTGTACCCTGTGTCCTTCTGTAGTCCATTTCCTGTTGTTCGTCTTGTCTCACCCCGGCTGGTATCTCACTAAATCCACTGTTTAATTGTTCCCTATATTGCCCCTATGCCCTGTAAGGTGTCCTTGCATGGTGAAAGTGTTTGCACATGTTTATTCAAGTGGATGAGTGACATATAGCAGTGAGATGGCCAGTGGTTCTCAAACCTTTTACACAGAGTACCACCTCAAATTATATTGGGCTCTCCTAGTAACACCATCATAGACCTTCCTGGGTACCACCGAGATAAAGGATTTCATATGACGAGCCATATGATGCTCTCATTTGTTAGTGACATTCCACATGCAAGCTGCAGGTGGAGAGGAAGGGGGTATCTGTCTGTCCAGCTGCAGGTGGAGAGGATGGGTGGGGTTATCTGTCTGTCCAGCTGCAGGTGGAGAGGATGGGTGGGGGTATCTGTCTGTCCAGCTGCAGGTGGAGAGGATGGGGGTATCTGTCTGTCCAGCTGCAGGTGGAGAGGATGGGGGTATCTGACTGTCCAGCTGCAGGCGGAGAGGATGGGGGTATCTGACTGTCCAGCTGCAGGTGGAGAGGGTGGGGTTATCTGTCTGTCCAGCTGCAGGTAGAGAGGATGGGGGTATCTGTCTGTCCAGCTGCTGGTGGAGAGGATGGGGGTATCTGACTGTCCAGCTGCAGGTGGAGAGGATGGGGGTATCTGTCTGTCCAGCTGCAGGTGGAGAGGATGGATGGGGTTATCTGTCTGTCCAGCTGCAGGTGGAGAGGATGGGTGGGGGTATCTGTCTGTCCAGCTGCAGGTGGAGAGGATGGGGGTATCTGTCTGTCCAGCTGCAGGTGGAGAGGATGGGGGTATCTGACTGTCCAGCTGCAGGTGGAGAGGATGGGGGTATCTGACTGTCCAGCTGCAGGCGGAGAGGATGGGGGTATCTGACTGTCCAGCTGCAGGTGGAGAGGGTGGGGGTTATCTGTCTGTCCAGCTGCAGGCGGAGAGGATGGAGGGGGTATCTGACTGTCCAGCTGCAGGTGGAGAGGATGGGGGTATCTGTCTGTCCAGCTGCAGGTGGAGAGGATGGGGGTATCTGTCTGTCCAGCTGCAGGTGGAGAGGAAGGGGGTATCTGTCTGTCCAGCTGCAGGTGGAGAGGATGGGGGTATCTGTCTGTCCAGCTGCAGGTGGAGAGGAAGGGTGGGTTATCCATGATGGACAGCAGCCTGTCCAGTGTCCTCCTCTCCACCACAGCTTCAAAGGGGTCCAGCTTGATGCCGATGACAGACCCAGGTTCCCTGATCACTTTAATGATCCTGCTGGTGTCACCAGCTCTGATGCCAGCAGACAAAGGAGAGTGCACTGGCCACAACAGACTGGTAGGAGATCTCCAGCATCTTGCTGCACACGTGGAAGGATCTCCGCTTCCTCAGAATAGAGTCTGCTCATCCCCTTCTTGTGCACAGCGTCAGTGTTGATCCTCCAGTTCAGCCCATTGTCTAAGTGCACTCCCAGGTACTTGTAGTCCTCCACAGCAGCCACATCCTCTCCCAGAATGCACAGGGGTATAGGAGACGTCCTCACCCTCCTGAAGTGCTCTCTGCAGTGCAGCGTCCTGCCAGAGGACACAACACCGTCCCTTCTTAGGGCGACTTCCCACTGCGACTTCCCACTGCAACTTCCCACTGCAACATCCCACTGCGACTTCCCACTGCGACTTCCCACTGCAACTTCCCACTGCGACTTCCCACTGCGACTTCCCACTGCGACTTCCCACTGCGACTTCCCACTGCAACTTCCCACTGCAACTTCCCACTGGACTTCCCACTGCGACTTCCCACTGTAACTTCCCACTGTGACTTCCCACTGCGACTTCCCACTGCGACTTCCCACTGCGACTTCCCACTGCGACTTCCCACTGCGACTTCCCACTGCGACTTCCCACTGTAACTTCCCACTGTGACTTCCCACTGCGACTTCCCACTGTGACTTCCACTGCGACTTCCCACTGCAACTTCCCACTGCAACTTCCCACTGCAACTTCCCACTGCGACTTCCCACTGCCTCCTCCTCTCTCCGCTTTTGGGAAACCTTAAAAACATGACAACGGTAGCCAGATATATAAATGATTGTCAATATTGTCCTCCCTTCTTTCCTTTAACATTAAGGGTAAGGACAAAAATACACACCGAAATTAACATATGTTTGGGGTAATTGTATGTATGTAATGTATACTTTAAGAATAAGACAACCACACTAAGAGTTATAAAAAAGGTGTCCAAAAGAAACATGAAATAATTGTGTAAAGAAATGGTAGCAACATATTCTAAAGAGGCTGGGTCAACAACAACCTTGCAATACTATTATCTCACATAGCCCCACTGATCCCGTGGAGCAGGACTTGTAATGTACACATCCACTAAGTAACTAACGATTATCCTAACTATAGTCATATCTTACACGTGAAAGGTGACCCACGGGTTCTGGTTTCCAGACTGCGGCGATTGGAGCATCCGTAGGCTGCACAAAAGTCCGGCAGTCAGGTACTTCTGTAAACACGAAGCCAGCAAATTCCTGTATCATAATGCAAGATGTTTTTAACAAGCCAAACCACTTGGAAGAAATCATGTGTAACTTCAGTTGTGTTGAAAAGAAAGAGCAGTTCTGCCTCTCCCACTGGTGCAAAGTTGCTGGGTCAACTTTGTAATACTAGGTCTCACTGACAGCCTCTTGTTATTAGCCAGCTAATACATACAACCACATACACAAAGAAAAGCTGCAAGTTCAACATGTCCAAGCATCCTGTATCATAGCCACGCTAATCATGTTTATAAAAAACACCGTAGTGTCTTTCATATAAGGTTAGGGTGTTTGTAGGGTGTGTTGGTGCGTTTAGTTATTAGGGTGTTAGGGTTAGGGTGTTAGGGGTTAGGGTTAGGGTTAGTGTGTTAGGGTTAGGGTTAGTGTGTAATGTTTGACAAAGGAGGTGTTGTTGGTGCAGTATTCCTGGATCTACGCAAAGCCTTTGATTCAGTCAACCATGAGGTCCTTCTGTCCAACCTGTCGGCTTTTAACTGCTCTCCATTACAGTTGGATTGAATCATACCTCACTGGCAGGCGTCAGCATGTTACCGTCAATAAGCGACTCTCTCCAGCTCTAGACTTAAGCACCGGAGTACCACAAGGTTCAATACTTGGTCCACTTCTTTTCACCCTATATATGAATGACCTGCCATCTGTCTGTCCTGATGTGGAAACACAGCTATATGCCGATGACACTGTGATGTATGTGCATGCCAACACAGAGCAAAAGGCTGCTGATGAACGGACCTCAGCTTTAGTGCTGGTCACCAGCTGGCTCCACCGCTCCGGCCTTCAGCTGAATGTCAACAAAACAGTAGGAATGTTTTTCACAAAAAGAAAATGCAACATTGTGTCATCTATAAGCATCAGGTGAACAGGTTAACATTGTGCCTCAGGTGAAGTACCTTGGAATCATTACTGACTCTAATCTAACCTTCAAAACACAAGTCAACAAGTGACCCAAAGAGTCAAGTTTAGCCGAGCACATTTTAAATACATAAGAAACACAATGACATTGAATTCTGCCAAATGATACGTGAATGCCATGAACATGTCACATCTTACATCCTGTCTCACAAGCTGGGGGCAAACCATCAGCTCCACGCTGAAGCCACGAGCAACCCTGAGAGATAAGATAGAGCTTTATTGTCTCCCTGAGGAGAGATTTGTCTTGGCATCGAGATAATACACATAAAACATTCAGGTCAATCAGTCATAGATACGGAACAGAGATCACATGGCAAAGAAACAAACAAGAAACATACAGGTACAGCACTTTCCCTATTGCATTCATACATACTCAAATATTGCACTTGTCCCTATTGTATTCGTCCACAAACCCTGTACAAGCAAGCCCTCAAATACTGGACCAGAAACCGCTCCCATCACGGTGCCATCCTCAACAAGCAGAACATCCTGCGTTGGGAAGATCTAATAAAGTATAGGAACATCGTTCTGGTTTACTAAGTCCTGCACAATACAGCCCCTCCCCCTCTCAGCTCATTGGTTACTCAACGTAACAACACCAGACGGACCACGAGAAGCTCCACACGTGGCGACCTATCAGTCCCATTCAGGAAGAGTGCTTTTGGTCAGTCATCATTCTCGGTCACAGCAACACAAAACTGGAACTCTCTACCCACTCAAATCAAAGACACACACACACACACACACACACACACACACACACAACACACACACACACACCTTCACAGCTCACTTCAAAGCATGGTTCACTGAGAACTACACCTGCACACACTAGTCTGTGTCGAGTATGGCATGTTGTGTTACATGTTGTGTTACATGTTGTGTTACATGTTGTGATCTTGGATGTTGCCCCTCGTCTCTGTTGTGTGATTGTGATGTGCTATATGTGACATGTACTGTATGTAGTAACGTGTGTTGGGACTAACGCGTTACAAAGTAACACGTTACTGTAACGCCGTTATCTTTGGCAGTAACTAGTAATGTAAAATGTAAACAAGAAGCCCACTGTTCAGGGTGTGCGCTGTAGGTGTAGGAAGAAAAGAAGATGACATTGCTTTAAGAATCCATTCTTAAACGGTATTGCTGGTATGTTAATGTTTGTGACCTTGTATGAACCCTATGCCCCGTCCTGCGCCCCGAGACCCTCAGAGGCGTCACTGCTGGTCGTAAAGACCTGCCTGAGGAGATCAGGGTTGCAACATCTGTTTCTTTAGGTCAATGTTGTATTATTTGTTTCATTTATTCTTAATCTATGTATTGTACGGTAATAATGAATAAAACGTAGTGTCTTGAACACATTCCGAAACAAAGCAGAAAAGACAGAACTAGACTCAGACATAATACTCATTGTTGTTGAAACCTTTTGCGCTGTTGCTGCAAAATGGAAGCTTTGTTGATTGTCTGTTAGAACTGGCCTCTGGAATCAGATCATTCATATAAGTTGAAGTTCAATTACAGTTTTAAAAATAGTTTAACATTCTTTATTAAACTGCTTCAAATTATTTCTCGTATCAACCAATTGGTCTCCAGACATTACTACAATTAAAATAGCTGTTGAACTCCTGACAGGTTTTCTGAAACCGAGCTTATGGACAACAGAGTGAAGGTCGCTGGTTCAGCCAGGATGTCTGTTGAAGTTTTTATCGTGTGCATAATAAATGTGTTAAATTAATTGAGCAATTCTTTAAAAAGTATAATGTTGCAATCTCTTTAAAATAAGTAATTACAGTTCAAAGATAGCTGCTGTTTTCCAAGGGCCTCTCCTTCACAGGCCACACTTTGAATCAGGACACTTGATGAGTGTTCACCTTATCCAAAGTGTACATTGTTGCCTTCTTTAAAGTTATTAGTGATTCAAGATTAATTATTAAATTAAATGTGGTACATAACACAGAATAAATAAAACAACTTTGACTTGATCATTTTGTTCACAACATTAGACCGTGTCCTGTAATCTCTACTAGAATAAGATACGTGTGCATGTTGGGTGTTTTCACACTCCTGTAATGAACCTACTCTTGTTATGCTTTCATCACAGCGCTGGGAAATGGTGCTTAGATTCTGATCCGTGCGAGTCCAATGTTGACTGACTTTAGTTCTAATGTTAATTTGATTTCAACCCATAAGTAATTATTTAGTTTAACTCAACATTTCACTTGATGATGGATTAATGTTCCACGTTTCTTTCACTAATTTGTTGTGCAATTAGAAGGTAAAGAGAGACATTGATGACCTTGTGTCCCTTTTGTTGGTACGTGGTTCCATTTTGTCTATGGCCTTGGACGGCTTCACTAATTCAATCAGGAGAGACAGTTTTGATGTAAGAGTACATATGTATTGCCAGAAATACACGTGAATGTAAAGGAGTTTTGGCGATTAGGCCCCGTTGTACAGGAGTATCATTCGGGAGGGGAGAACCGATCCGATGAATCCCCAAAAGAATGAAATATAATGAAATGAGATGTACTGGGTTTCTTACCTTTACGAGCTAGCTGCGGTGATCTATGGATATAATGAGAGAATTATACGGGACGGAGAAGACATGTTAGTGACTAGCGTAGGACTGAGAGTGGGATAATGCGTGGATGTCGCATCCTGGTTCACGCCCTCCGGTCAGAAGATGGTTGACCTGGAACGTGACCTGAAATGAAACATGTGACACGACCTGACCTGCAAGAGTAAACATGGCTGTGATCTTTATGTTGAATGATACGATTAGAATGCAGATAGAAACATGAGGATGCTATGCGAGCTGATATGCTAATGACCCCACCAGTTATATGCATATGTCCCATGGTTAAGCTGGAGAGATCTTGGATTGCCGCACGAGCCGATGTCCGGGCGAAGAGGGAGATGTAGGCAATGTAATGCACGTCAGCTGTTGGCTTGAGTACAGTGATGCATGGATATCATAACCCGGCTTATCGGCAAGCCATGTGAGCATGAAGCCGAGAATATGAATGGAGTGCGGGATGCACGGCCTAACATGACATGCGCCTGGTGAATGCTGAAACCTGACCCATGAACAGGTCTAGCTTGATGAGCAGGCGAGCTACCCCGAGTCACAGATGCTGATATGCTTGATTGAGCGATTAAGACTGTCTTCTATCATCTGGAAAGAGAGCGATGGAGGGACGCTAGTGTTCGATCCGACGAGTGTGACAGGGTTGGACGGGAACGAGCCGGAGAGAAGGAGAATAGGATGGGGGAGCTGCCGCCCCCTGTGGTACTGGCTATTGCATGGAGCGATACTTCTGACGCGCAGGCAGTCTGCAAGATTATTACAATGACTTATTTTTATTATATATATTATTTCCTTTCTTCTTTTGCGTATGTGCGAGAAGTGAGGACCTACCTGCCTGACCTAGATGGACCTT
The DNA here is from genome assembly GCA_036324585.1 of Champsocephalus esox. NCBI lineage: Eukaryota > Metazoa > Chordata > Actinopteri > Perciformes > Channichthyidae > Champsocephalus > Champsocephalus esox. Next base: position 1,739,110 of record CM070498.1, read on the forward strand.
TACCCTGAACCTTGGAACTAAAGATAGCAATAACATGTCGGAGATTCTCGTGAGTTGGCTGAAGGCGTGCGTCAACTGTTTGCATGAAGTGCCAGGATGCAGGGTGTGATCGAGCCATTACCCGGGGCGGCTGCTTCCCGTAATGCTGAGCGTTAGAGGAGGTTTCGTGGGGCCCGGCTTCCTTCTTTCCTCCCGCGTCCGGATCTGCGAGGTTGCCGGCTGGAGCCGCTGGCTGGAGCCGGGGAACGCCGCTTGTGAGAATAGAGCGAAGTGATTGGTTAAGCTGGGGAGGGACGCCCCCAATGACTTATTGAGAGGAGAGCGAGTAGTAACATGGACAGAGTGAGTGAGTGAGGAAAGAAGGTCTCCTGGTTGAACTTGCGCTGAGCTTCACGAGTCACCAGCTCTGCCTGCTGCCGTCCGGCTGAGTGCAGTCACGGAGACGCTATGGCTGCTCCACATGACATTAGAGGTCTGGTCCGAGAATGGACACCATGCCCTGCTCCCAGAGAGGATGACGCTCCTCTCACTGAGCATTACAGCCGTTGATGCCGTCTCACGTGGGTCTGCCCCCCCCCCGAGCCGTGACCTGAAAGCTTGACCTCTGCTCTGAACACCTGGAAGCCTCCTGTCGCTCCAGCTCCAGCCCTGGGTCAGTCAGATGGGGCTAACGGTCTAACTAACTGTTCGTTTAGCCCTAACCCTTCCTCCAGGAGGAGGAGGAGGAGGAGGAGGAGGAGAATGTACTATAAACTACACCATGCTTACCTAGACTCCTACGTTGTTATTTCATATGTGACATATGTAAGAAGAGGGAGAGTCAAGTCAATTGAGTCATTGATCTCATATTGGAACATTCATTTCTCAAACCTATGTTTTATGGAAGAGGAAATGTATTCCTGATAAACTAATCTTTTATCAAACGGTAAATGGTGAATTAAGATAACACTTAGAATCACTGATAAGGGTTATATCCTCAGGGACTAGCTCTCCTTTAACTCAATATAACACTTAGAATCATTGATAAGGGTTATATCCTCAGGGACTAGCTCTCCTTTAACTCAAGATAACACTTAGAATCATTGATAAGGGTTATATCCTCAGGGACTAGCTCTCCTTTAACTCAAGATAACACTTAGAATCATTGATAAGGGTTATATCCTCAGGGACTAGCTCTCCTTTAACTCAATATAACACTTAGAATCATTGATAAGGGTTATATCCTCAGGGACTAGCTCTCCTTTAACTCAAGATAACACTTAGAATCATTGATAAGGGTTATATCCTCAGGGACTAGCTCTCCTTTAACTCAATATAACACTTAGAATCATTGATAAGGGTTATATCCTCAGGGACTAGCTCTCCTTTAACTCAATATAACACTTAGAATCATTGATAAGGGTTATATCCTCAGGGACTAGCTCTCCTTTAACTCAATATAACACTTAGAATCATTGATAAGGGTTATATCCTCAGGGACTAGCTCTCCTTTAACTCAATATAACACTTAGAATCATTGATAAGGGTTATATCCTCAGGGACTAGCTCTCCTTTAACTCAAGATAACACTTAGAATCATTGATAAGGGTTATATCCTCAGGGACTAGCTCTCCTTTAACTCAAGATAACACTTAGAATCATTGATAAGGGTTATATCCTCAGGGACTAGCTCTCCTTTAACTCAATATAACACTTAGAATCATTGATAAGGGTTATATCCTCAGAGACTAGCTCTCCTTTAACTCAAGATAACACTTAGAATCATTGATAAGGGTTATATCCTCAGAGACTAGCTCTCCTTTAACTCAAGATAACACTTAGAATCACTGATAAGGGTTATATCCTCAGGGACTAGCTCTCCTTTAACTCAATATAACACTTAGAATCACTGATAAGGGTTATATCCTCAGGGACTAGCTCTCCTTTAACTCAAGATAACACTTAGAATCATTGATAAGGGTTATATCCTCAGAGACTAGCTCTCCTTTAACTCAAGATAACACTTAGAATCATTGATAAGGGTTATATCCTCAGGGACTAGCTCTCCTTTAACTCAAGATAACACTTAGAATCATTGATAAGGGTTATATCCTCAGGGACTAGCTCTCCTTTAACTCAATATAACACTTAGAATCATTGATAAGGGTTATATCCTCAGGGACTAGCTCTCCTTTAACTCAAGATAACACTTAGAATCATTGATAAGGGTTTATCAGACTAGCTCCTTTACTCATACTGATCTGTAGGGTTTATCCTAGGGACTCTCCTTTAACTCAAGATAACACTTAGAATCACTGATAAGGGTTATATCCTCAGGGACTAGCTCTCCTTTAACTCAAGATAACACTTAGAATCATTGATAAGGGTTATATCCTCAGGGACTAGCTCTCCTTTAACTCAAGATAACACTTAGAATCATTGATAAGGGTTATATCCTCAGGACTAGCTCTCCTTTAACTCAAGATAACACTTAGAATCATTGATAAGGGTTATATCCTCAGGGACTAGCTCTCCTTTAACTCAAGATAACACTTAGAATCATTGATTAGGGTTATATAACCCTAACCCTATATATTCAAATAAAACCCCTTAAAATCCCCCTTAAGAGAACCCTTTCATATAAGACATTATGGTGTGCTCCTTGAAACCCCTTAACAACATCCGGAACCTCTGCTGAAAACCCCTTATCTCTTAAGGAGCTCCCATAAAGCCAGGGCTGAAGTGGAATAGTCCATTTAGCTCAGGACCCTTCCTAAAGGAGTGAAAGGACCCGGAAGTCCCTCAGTGGCAGCCATGATAAGTGCCGTTCCAATTCTCTAGAATGATGAGAATGAAAGGAAAGGAGGTTTCAAGCTTCCTTCATAGCCTCCTTTAGCTTAGGAACCACTGGACCTCCCTAACCGGCAGGAGAAGCGAAAGTGCTGCCCCTTGCAGCCGCAGCTTGTGCCGTCACTCAGCAGTCGGCCGTTCACGGAAACAACGGATTATGAGGAGAAATGATATCATGAAAGTTACGGTGCTTATATCAGGGCTCTCAAGTCTCACGCATTTGGTGTGAGACACACGCATTCCACTCCATTCACACGCTCACACGCCACACCTTGTATTTCTCACGCAGAGATTTCTTTCCAGGGTACCGCCCACCAAGTTGCGCCGCAATTTTGTAAACAAACTAGTACAGAATCACTGCAGCCACGCATCAACCAATCAAAAGAATGTAAGCTATCGAACAGCCAATTAGAAAATAACATGGCTGTATCCGGGTAGGATTTAGACATTCTGCCCTATACTTTATAGGCAGTAGTGCTGTAGCGTCGACGCGTCGACGACATATTTCCGCGTCGACGCGTCGCTACACACACGTGGGTGTGTAAACAAAGCAACAAGCCGTTCGCAATCGCACTTCAAACACAATGGAGACTGAAACGGCTGCCACCTCCTCCTCACAGGATTGCGCACGAAGCCCTCAAACGAAAACATCTCGCCCTAGGTCTTCAAAAGCACGGGAATATTTTAAAGTCAGTCCAAAACGCAAAGATATTGTCATTTGCAGTCTTTGCCAAATGGAGTTGGCATATCGCACGAGCACAACGGCTATGCTGGAACATTTAAACGGCAGCTAGCTTGGTGCTACCATGCAGCTAGCTGTGGTGGCTACCATTAGCAGCTAGCATTTGCTCTCTGATTTTTACATAAAAATGGAATTATGGATTATAAATTCAATCGTTTTTTATACATGGACGTTAAAAACCTAAACCTGAACATCAGCAGGAGAGAACTCTTTAAAGTAGAGACACTACATACTGATATACACCTGAACATCAGCAGGAGAGGACTCTTTAAAGTAGAGACACTACATACTGATCCCTGAACATCAGCAGGAGAGGACTCTTTAAAGTAGAGACACTACATACTGATATACACCTGACCATCAGCAGGAGAGGACTCTTTAAAGTAGAGACACTACATACTGATATACACCTGAACATCAGCAGGAGAGGACTCTTTAAAGTAGAGACACTACATACTGATATACACCTAAACATCAGCAGGAGAGGACTCTTTAAAGTAGAGACACTACATACTGATATATACCTGAACATCAGCAGGAGAGGACTCTTTAAAGTAGAGACACTACATACTGATCCCTGAACATCAGCAGGAGAGGACTCTTTAAAGTAGAGACACTACATACTGATATACACCTGACCATCAGCAGGAGAGGACTCTTTAAAGTAGAGACACTACATACTGATATACACCTGAACATCAGCAGGAGAGGACTCTTTAAAGTAGAGACACTACATACTGATATACACCTGAACATCAGCAGGAGAGGACTCTTTAAAGTAGAGACACTACATACTGATATACACCTGAACATCAGCAGGAGAGGACTCTTTAAAGTAGAGACACTACATACTGATATACACCTGAACATCAGCAGGAGAGGACTCTTTAAAGTAGAGACACTACATACTGATATACACCTGAACATCAGCAGGAGAGGACTCTTTAAAGTAGAGACACTACATACTGATATACACCTGAACATCAGCAGGAGAGGACTCTTTAAAGTAGAGACACTACATACTGATATACACCTGAACATCAGCAGGAGAGGACTCTTTAAAGTAGAGACACTACATACTGATTACACCTGAACATCAGCAGGAGAGGACTCTTTAAAGTAGAGACACTACATACTGATATACACCTGAACATCAGCAGGAGAGGACTCTTTAAAGTAGAGACACTACATACTGATATACACCTGAACATCAGCAGGAGAGGACTCTTTAAAGTAGAGACACTACATACTGATATACACCTGAACATCAGCAGGAGAGGACTCTTTAAAGTAGAGACACTACATACTGATATACACCTGAACATCAGCAGGAGAGGACTCTTTAAAGTAGAGACACTACATACTGATATACACCTGAACATCAGCAGGAGAGGACTCTTTAAAGTAGAGACACTACATACTGATATACACCTGAACATCAGCAGGAGAGGACTCTTTAAAGTAGAGACACTACATACTGATATACACCTGAACATCAGCAGGAGAGGACTCTTTAAAGTAGAGACACTACATACTGATATACACCTGAACATCAGCAGGAGAGGACTCTTTAAAGTAGAGACACTACATACTGATATACACCTGAACATCAGCAGGAGAGGACTCTTTAAAGTAGAGACACTACATACTGATATACCCTGAACATCAGCAGGAGAGGACTCTTTAAAGTAGAGACACTACATACTGATATACACCTGAACATCAGCAGGAGAGGACTCTTTAAAGTAGAGACACTACATACTGATATACACCTGAACATCAGCAGGAGAGGACTCTTTAAAGTAGAGACACTACATACTGATATACACCTGAACATCAGCAGGAGAGGACTCTTTAAAGTAGAGACACTACATACTGATATACACCTGAACATCAGCAGGAGAGGACTCTTTAAAGTAGAGACACTACATACTGATATACCCTGAACATCAGCAGGAGAGGACTCTTTAAAGTAGAGACACTACATACTGATATACACCTGAACATCAGCAGGAGAGGACTCTTTAAAGTAGAGACACTACATACTGATATACACCTGAACATCAGCAGGAGAGGACTCTTTAAAGTAGAGACACTACATACTGATATACACCTGAACATCAGCAGGAGAGGACTCTTTAAAGTAGAGACACTACATACTGATATACACCTGAACATCAGCAGGAGAGGACTCTTTAAAGTAGAGACACTACATACTGATATACACCTGAACATCAGCAGGAGAGGACTCTTTAAAGTAGAGACACTACATACTGATATACACCTGAACATCAGCAGGAGAGGACTCTTTAAAGTAGAGACACTACATACTGATATACACCTGAACATCAGCAGGAGAGGACTCTTTAAAGTAGAGACACTACATACTGATATACACCTGAACATCAGCAGGAGAGGACTCTTTAAAGTAGAGACACTACATACTGATATACACCTGAACATCAGCAGGAGAGGACTCTTTAAAGTAGAGACACTACATACTGATATACACCTGAACATCAGCAGGAGAGGACTCTTTAAAGTAGAGACACTACATACTGATATACACCTGAACATCAGCAGGAGAGGACTCTTTAAAGTAGAGACACTACATACTGATATACACCTGAACATCAGCAGGAGAGGACTCTTTAAAGTAGAGACACTACATACTGATATACACCTGAACATCAGCAGGAGAGGACTCTTTAAAGTAGAGACACTACATACTGATATACACCTGAACATCAGCAGGAGAGGACTCTTTAAAGTAGAGACACTACATACTGATATACACCTGAACATCAGCAGGAGAGGACTCTTTAAAGTAGAGACACTACATACTGATATACACCTGAACATCAGCAGGAGAGGACTCTTTAAAGTAGAGACACTACATACTGATATACACCTGAACATCAGCAGGAGAGGACTCTTTAAAGTAGAGACACTACATACTGATATACACCTGAACATCAGCAGGAGAGGACTCTTTAAAGTAGACACTACATACTGATATACACCTGAACATCAGCAGGAGAGGACTCTTTAAAGTAGAGACACTACATACTGATATACACCTGAACATCAGCAGGAGAGGACTCTTTAAAGTAGAGACACTACATACTGATATACACCTGAACATCAGCAGGAGAGGACTCTTTAAAGTAGAGACACTACATACTGATATACACCTGAACATCAGCAGGAGAGGACTCTTTAAAGTAGAGACACTACATACTGATATACACCTGAACATCAGCAGGAGAGGACTCTTTAAAGTAGAGACACTACATACTGATATACACCTGAACATCAGCAGGAGAGGACTCTTTAAAGTAGAGACACTACATACTGATATACACCTGAACATCAGCAGGAGAGGACTCTTTAAAGTAGAGACACTACATACTGATATACACCTGAACATCAGCAGGAGAGGACTCTTTAAAGTAGAGACACTACATACTGATATACACCTGAACATCAGCAGGAGAGGACTCTTTAAAGTAGAGACACTACATACTGATATACACCTGAACATCAGCAGGAGAGGACTCTTTAAAGTAGAGACGCTACATATTATTATTATATTTATACATGGACGTTAAAAACCTATGGATGAACCGATTCAGCCGCGTGTGTTCTCGTTGTAATGCCATTGAACACGTCTTTTGATCAGATCGACAGCTACGGTGGTGAGACGATCTCCCTAGAAGCTCCGTAAAGGTACGTGTTGTGATGACTGTGTTTGCTTCCCCTGTCAGAGTCCGGATCGCTCAGGGATGATACTATATACCTACATGATCTGTGGAGTCTCAGCTGTAATCGATATCTCGTCTGTGCAGCTACGATGAGTACTAAGGGCACTTTCATCTTGAGTTCTGTGCCAATGTCCGTTAGCATGTTTCGCTCAGGGGTCATTTAGATGCTTCTTATGAGACTTGTGTTTTGTTTTGGTAAACATGGTTTGTGTCGTCAGTTAGCTGAGATTATTCCCGTTAATCTGGTATAACACATTCATAGTTTGTTAAATATTAAGATCCCCTGAGACAGATTACGTTTTTTATGAATTGAACAACAGAAAAATAATTGTAAGATTAGTCGACTAATCGATCAAATAATCGCCCGATTAATCGTTTTCGAAATAATCGTTTCCCCCCAGCACTAACTAACGAAAAACACACACACACACACACACACCCCTTCACTAAGAATGAAATCAATATGTTTGTATTTGTATGAATGTATGTGTCATTTATCAGATAAGACCACCGTCCCCACCCAAAGCCCCGCCGCTGCCAAAATCTCACTCTGAACTCTGTTCAAAACTTGAGAGCCCTGTATTAAGCATTTTAAAACATAGGTGGTGAGTTGCAAAGTGCTTTGTTCTGAACGTTCATCAGTATTATAACAAAGAGAGAAATATGAACGTTAGTTTTCACTGAAATGATCAAATGAAGTCTCTCAGTCTTCACTGAGCTGTGTGGGGTTTGTTCAGCTTCTAAAGATGTCTGAATGGTGATACACACAGAGACAGATGTTCAGGACTAACGGTTATAATTGATTTAAGATCTTTAGTTCATCAATCATACGTGTTGGGGTCATGTGTATTAATGTGGACCGGAGGGAGAATCTGTTTCTCTGTTGTCTCGTTCACAAAGCAGAGCAGCAGCATCAGAGCACGGAGCAGAGTCTCTGGATGAGTTCACAGCAGTCCCTCGTTCTGATTGAACATCCGTGTTGTAGTCCGCTGGATAGAAAACTGTGGTTTCCATGGTTACCCCACAGCAGCAGACGCACACAATGACGTCCGCTGGCGCATCATAAACACGTGGGATAGTGAGAGTGCATTCTGATTCTCTAAAGTACCGCAGTCTCTTCTCCTAAGTCCTTTTGAACTCTCCTATCCACTATCCCTTAACCCCGTGACGTTTCACTCAGAGGTCAAGGAATAGACGATAGGGTTAGAACTTAGGAGCTGATTTTTAAACTATCCGACTGCAGCCCAGGTGTTCAACACTTAAAAACCCTTAAATCATCCCTTAAAGGCTCTTTATATCACTCAGATTTAATAAGAACACCTTAAATCTCATCTCTGACACCCCTTAAAATGATCACATTCAATATTCTCTAGATACACAAATATATCTTTAAAAATAATAAGAACTGTTTAAATCCCCTCCAGGTCCCCCGAAACCCCTTAAAAATATCAGAGCCCTCAAATCTTCCCTGAAACCTCTTAAAGGTTTATCAAAACACCTTAAATCTTCCCTGTAACCCCTTAAAGATGTATCAAAACACCTTAAATCTTCCCTGTAACACCTTAAACATGTATCAAAACACCTTAAATCTCCCTTAACCCCTTAAAGATGTATCAGAACACCTTAAAGCATCCCTATAACCTCTTAAAGATGTATCAGAACACCTTAAAGCATCCCTATAACCCCTTAAAGATGTATCAGAACACCTTAAAGCATCCCTATAACCCCTTAAAGATGTATCAGAACACCTTAAAGCATCCCTATAACCCTCTTAAAGATGTATCAGAACACCTTAAAGCTTCCCTATAACCCCTTAAAGATGTATCAAAACACCTTAAAGCATCCCTATAACCCCTTAAACATGTATCAGAACACCTTAAATCTTCCCTGTAACCCCTTAAACATGTATCAGAACACCTTAAAGCATCCCTATAACCTCTTAAAGATGTATCAGAACACCTTAAATCTTCCCTGTAACCCCTTAAACATGTATCAAAACACCTTAAAGCATCCCTATAACCCCTTAAAGATGTATCAGAACACCTTAAAGCATCCCTATAACCTCTTAAGATGTATCAGAACACCTTAAAGCATAACCTCTTAAACATGTATCAAAACACCTTAAAGCATCCCTATAACCCCTTAAAGATGTATCAGAACACCTTAAAGCATCCCTATAACCTCTTAAAGATGTATCAGAACACCTTAAAGCATAACCTCTTAAAGATGTATCAGAACACCTTAAATCTTCCCTGAACCCCTTAAACATGTATCAGAACACCTTAAAGCATCCCTATAACCTCTTAAAGATGTATCAGAACACCTTAAATCTTCCCTATAACCTCTTAAACATGTATCAAAACACCTTAAAGCATCCCTATAACCCCTTAAAGATGTATCAGAACACCTTAAATCTTCCCTGTAACCCCTTAAACATGTATCAGAACACCTTAAACCATCCCTATAACCTCTTAAAGATGTATCAGAACACCTTAAACCATCCCTATAACCCTCTTAAAGATGTATCAGAACACCTTAAAGCATCCCTATAACCTCTTAAAGATGTATCAGAACACCTTAAAGCATAACTCTTAAAGATGTATCAAAACACCTTAAATCTTCCCTGTAACCCCTTAAACATGTATCAAAACACCTTAAATCTTCCCTGTAACCCCTTAAACATGTATCAAAACACCTTAAAGCATCCCTATAACCCCTTAAAGATGTATCAGAACACCTTAAATCTTCCCTGTAACCCCTTAAACATGTATCAAAACACCTTAAATCTCCCTGTAACCTCTTAAAGATGTATCAGAACACCTTAAATCTTCCCTGTAACCTCTTAAAGATGTATCAGAACACCTTAAAGCATAACCTCTTAAAGATGTATCAGAACACCTTAAAGCATCCCTATAACCTCTTAAAGATGTATCAGAACACCTTAAAGCATCCCTATAACCCTTAAACATGTATCAGAACACCTTAAAGCATCCCTATAACCCCTTAAAGATGTATCAGAACACCTTAAATCTTCCCTGTAACCCCTTAAAGATGTATCAAAACACCTTAAATCATCCCTGTAACCTCTTAAAGATGTATCAGAACACCTTAAATGCTCCCTGTAATCCCTTAAAGATGTATCAGAACACCTTAAAGCATCCCTATAACCCCTTAAACATGTATCAGAAACACCTTAAAGCATCCCTATAACCCCTTAAAGATGTATCAGAACACCTTACATCTTCCCTGTAACCCCTTAAAGATGTATCAAAACACCTTAAATCTTCCCTGTAACCTCTTAAAGATGGATCAGAACACCTTAAATGTCCCTGTAATCCCTTAAAGATGTATCAAAACACCTTAAATCATCCCTATAACCCCTTAAACATGTATCAAAACACCTTAAAGCATCTCTATAACCCCTTAAAGATGTATCAGAACACCTTAAAGCATCCCTATAACCCCTTAAAGATGTATCAGAACACCTTAATCTTCCCTGTAACCCCTTAAAGATGTATCAAAACACCTTAAATCTCCCTGTAACCTCTTAAAGATGGATCAGAACACCTTAAATGTCCCTGTAACCCTTAAAGATGTATCAAAACACCTTAAATCATCCCTATAACCCCTTAAACATGTATCAGAACACCTTAAAGCATCCCTATAACCCCTTAAAGATGTATCAGAACACCTTAAAGCATCTCTATAACCTCTTAAAGATGTATCAAAACACCTTAAATCTCCCCTGTAACCCTTAAACATGTATCAGAAACACCTTAAAGCATCCCTGTAACCCCTTAAAGATGTATCAGAACACCTTAAAGCATAACCTCTTAAAGATGTATCAAAACACCTTAAATCTTCCCATGTAACCCCTTAAACATGTATCAGAACACCTTAAAGCATCCCTGTAACCCCTTAAAGATGTATCAGAACACCTTAAAGCATAACCTCTTAAAGATGTATCAGAACACCTTAAATCTCCCTGTAACCCCTTAAAGATGTATCAGAAACACCTTAAAGCATAACCTCTTAAAGATGTATCAAAACACCTTAAATCTCCCCTGTAACCCCTTAAAGATGTATCAGAACACCTTAAATCCCCCCAGAACCCCTTAAAAATCTCGGAACCCTTAACCTTCTTAGATCTGAGTGTTCCTGGTGCTGTCGTGCTCTCAGATTCGTTCACCTCACTTTAACACGACAGATGGAAGGTCGCGGCAGATTTGTTAAAAGGTGATTTTTAAAATGTAATCTGTTGAATCGATCTGTTTTGACGAGGGGCATGGAAGTGTGGAATTACAGTTTCATGTTTAGTGTTTGTAATCATATCAGTCTTTATGTTGGATGAATACGCCTCCTGTGTGCGTGGTGCATTCATGAACACGTGAAACGGATGGTTTCTCGCTGCAAAACCCTTTTTATCCTTCATTTAATTAAACCTCTGTTCACCGTGGTGCATTCAGGGTTCAGTAGATTGCAGTATTGTCAAGTGACCTGCTGTGAGACTGCTAAGATTTAGCTTTTAAATACAAAGTCAAAAGGGAGAAAATTAAACTCTAAATGTCGCCATAAAGCTGAGAAAATGCAGATTTTATTTCAGGGTATTTGTGATTTCTGTCCTCAGCAATGGTGCGTTCAGGGTTCGGCTCATCGGAGGGTTTTCCCGGTGAAAGAGCTGCCTCCAAAAACACGTGTCTGGAGGGAAATCACTTTCGGCCTCTTGTGTCGAACTCTCGGAGATTTCTTTCTTCCCGAGGAAGATTTTTTTGTATATATTTCCACCTCTCAGGATTGATGAGGAGTCGAAGCTAAAGCAGCTGCAAGACTTCACTACTCAGCTGTTTCCTCCCAACGCACACACACACACACACACACACACACCCCGGCCCATTAGCCCGGTCACCTGCCCCTCTCAGACGAGGTTAATTGTTTGCAGGGTTTTTTTTGCTGCTTGCGATTAGAAGCCGAGAGGCGTCCAAGTGTCGAGGTGTAAAGTAACTAAGTATTTACTCAAGTACTTAAGTACAATTTGAAGGTACTTCCAGTTCACTCTGTGCTTCTGCTCTCCCACAGACGCTGTGGCTATAAGTCTCCCCGTGGTGCATTCAGGTGCGTTTGTGTACCCGCCGTACGGTCCTTATCCTTCATGTAATCAGATTACCTCCCAGGCTCTCATTTCGAAACGCGCTGAAAGCCCTGGTGTGATGTGAAGATGTGAAACAGAGGGGTTTCGCACTGGGCGAACGGCGCTGGGAAACCGACAGAATATTGAAATGTCCTCAAACTCTCCGTGCGTTTTGGCGTACATTTATTTCTGTTATTTACGACGTTTTGATTTCCCACCTGCCTGGTGTTTTGTGGCTCCACCTCGCCTCGATGAGTGGCGCCTTCGGGGTGCGGGAGTACGACTACTTACATTTGTAACCACGTTAATTCCAACTCGTTTATTATATTATGGCGGGAAGGTGCTCTTTAATGAAATGTACGAAGTCAACAGAATATTAAGGGTTAGTTTTGAGTCACAGCACGCGCCTGTCTTAGGTGAGTGAAAGCTAAAGGACGAACCCGTAGATGCTTAAGTGGGCCTTGCTTGAGGTAAGAGTATCTTTGTAATTACATGTTGTAATCATTTCATATTCCAGCTATTCCTCAAAAGACATGTTTTGGATTTCAGGCCGTTCAAATTTAAATTGTATACATATTAAGTCATTGTAGTTTTTGTATTTCTCCCCGATCTTCTAAAAGTGGGTCAAAAATAAGCCGCATGCATTTTCCATGGATTTCATTTTTTTTGTTTAAATGTAAAAAGTCTAACATTATAAATCGTGAAAGATTAAATATAGAACATTTCTCGTGTGAACTAAATATAAAACTAAATATTATACAAGGGATCTCTTTTAACCAAAATGACAAATGGCATAAAAACATTATTCTAATACGCGTCCTGTTCCACCGAGAGTCGGGTCCAGCACTCGAAGGGTTGAATTAACATTAGGTTCAACTTAATATTATTGATTTCAACTAACCTTTATTCAGTAATGTGGAATCTGCCCCACCTCTCACCGTGGTGCATTCAGGGCTCAGTAAATCTGAGGTGTCGTTGTGACTCTCTCTGATAATTCTCTGTCTTCAGAAAGCTGTAAAAGAACTTTCTAGGTCTCCAAATGTCTGCGGCAGGAAACCATTCAGCGGCTCTCCTGTCGAACCATCTTCACATTTATTGAACACACGGTTTGAAATGTCGACCTCGTGATTTGGTGGCTACATCTCTTCAGATTCATTTCAACTGAAAACCACTCTTTTAATATATTTACAGCTGAAGAAGAAATGCCTTTTCTACGCCGTAGCTTCGCGCGTCTGACAGCAACACCTCTGAATCTTTGGAACTCGGTCTTTTGTCTCGAGCTGCCGTCGGGGAGACGCCTCTCGGGGCCGTCGCTGCCGGACTCTCCGGGTCAGCGCACGAAATGCATGTTTTCAGAACGCTGTTAACGGAGCCTTATTTCTCTGTTGGCGGGAAATCAGTCCCTCGTGTCTTTTACCTCAGATTCAGACGATGAATCTCTTTCAGGTTCAACTCAACAGAAACACACGCTTTATTATATTTAAAGCTGTATTTCATTTTGTCTAAATGTACATTATTTAATTTCGATGAATAGTAAAACATTTAAAAAACTCTCGAAGGCACGTTTTGACATTTTCCACCGAATCAGAAAAGTCTTCCAAGACATTTCGAGCTGCCGTCGGAGGAGACGTCTCGCTGCCAGACTCCACAGATCAACGAATGAAATCCCACTAACCCCTCCCGCCCTATTTGACGCCCCCGGGAGGCGCCGGGTGGAAAACCAAGTGCTCCCCGGTGATTGAGGCGATGACGGATAGCACCGCCAACGAAGAGGAGAACATCCCCCCGCCGACCATTATTCACCTCCTCCTCCAAACATGGACCCCCCCCTGAGAACCTGGACCTGTAGTTTACAACCCCACACACACACACACACACACACACACACACACACCACACACACACACCACACACACACACCCTTTAACCCCAGAGGACAAATATAGGGCGTGGAGGGCAGGACCTATTTATTTTCTTTGCCTCTCTTCTACAGGAGGGGTCGAGGGAAATCTGTCCACCTGAAGCAGCGTCAACACGCACGCGCGCACACACACACACACACACACACCTGCCAACACTGCATGAAAAACCTCCATCTTAAGACTTCATTTCCGTCTGTTTTTGTCTCCTTTGAATGTGATGTATTTCCTAAAACTTGCGCAAAAACCAGCAGAGATCCACGCACGCACGCACACGCACACGCACTGTCCTCGTTACGGAAGACATGTTATGGAAGCTAAATAGCCCAAAGTCCTGCAGAGTCCCGCCTTCACTCATCCTGGAGTCCTCGCGCCTCTGAGCAAAGCGAGACTCCGCGAACCAGCCGCGTGAAGGGTTTCATGCAGAAGAGCTTCACTTTTAAGAATACCAACATGTGTGCACGCGCATCACGGAGCTGGTCCTTAACACTAACTCGTGTACGGACAGACACGGCGGCAGCTGCACGCGCTGTCAAGATGAGATATGCACACATAGAAGCTGACCAGGTGCACGTGCCGGGTCCGGGGAGATAAGTCTGTTTGATACCCTTACATCGTTTCACATGCGTCCTCTGCAGGTTCCCACTTCGAGACGCACCAACACTATCCAGGCATCACCCCACATCTCTCCCACGCGCCGCTCCACGTCCGGTTCCATGTTCACGCGCGCATGTGTTAGGTTTCAAAAGTTCTCTCTCTTGTTATAATGTACTTTTTAAAGGAGCAGAACAAGAACTCTCCAGAAGGCTGCAGGTCGGGCTCTGGATGTTTTGCTCTTTGGGTTTTATTTTCACAAATGCAAATTCAAAAACGAACGGATTTCTAATTTCCGTTTTCAAATTGAAAAAGCTGAATTGACATAGAAGGCGTTTTTCTTTTATCATGGTCAGAACGGGATTTCCTCAATTTAAGAAACGGGATCATTTTCATTTTCGACTTTTAGAAACACAAAATAAAATCACTAGAAAATAGAAATAGTTCATATTCTGCTCCCGGAAGTTACCTTTCAAAATAAGAGCGCAGATGAGGTCAGAGTGCGTGAGTGTCCATTTGTTTCTCTTTATGAAGCAAGCACACGGAAGAGCGCTGAGAGGCCTCTGAAGGCTCACAGCCTCATCAGACAGCCGAAAGCATGCATGGTGTCTGGAGGAGTACTCACGAAGTACACAGTACAAGTACTTCATTTTATTTATTTCAAACGAGTACCGAGTCCAACAGTCCGTTGTATTAAGAACTTGTGTTAAAACATATTTATAGTGGTCGCCTGTGCACCCGGCCCTGCGGCTTCAGGGGACTCAGTGTGGTTTCAGCAAACCAGTGCTTTTGTTTTGCTGATGTCTCTCACCAACAACCCAACTCCTACCCTAACTACCCCTAACCCCTAACCCTAACCCCTAAACCCTAAACCCTAACCCTAACCCTAACCTAACCCCTAAACCCTAAACCCTAACCCCTAACCCCAGTAAGGTCCCATTCCTCGATCTGTGTTATTCCTGCAGACATTAGTACATCAATAAATACTGTCCACGCGTCTCGTGCAGATTGCAACCTGCACACACACACACACACTCTCACACACACACTCTCACACACACACACACACACTCACTCACTCACACACACACTCACGCACGCACTCACTCACACACACACTCTCACACACTCACACAGCCTCTCACACACACACACTATCACACACACACACTCACTCACTCACACACTCACGCACACACTCACTCACGACACACACACTCACGCACGCACTCACTCACACACACACACTCTCACTCACTCACTCACTCTCACACACACACACACACACACACACTCACACACACACACGCGGTCCGATATCAGAGCTTCATTGCTTTAATGTCAGCAGAGAAATGACCCGCGCACAGCTGCAGAAATTCGCCTCATCTTCCCTTAAATAAACCCTTAAAGCGGCTCAGTCCCTTAAATAAACCCTTAGTACAAGTTGAACAGCAGAGGAGCTGGCTTTGAGTCCAACCTCCACCGCACGCGCTACACGAAGCTCCACGCGGCCGCCGTGTCCTCCACGTGTTCCCGTCAGAAGTGCCTCTCGCGCGTGTCCCAGATCTCAGACACGCAGCTCCTAAAGTCCACAAGTCTCCTGTTCACTCTTTCACACTTTGTCTCTTGACTTCGGAAGCATTTAAATGCAACACTTTGTCTCTTTGACTTCGGAAGCATTTAAATGCAACACTTTGTCTCTTGACTTCGGAAGCATTTAAATGCAACACTTTGTCTCCTTGACTTCGGAAGCATTTAAATGCAACACTTTGTCTCTTGACTTCGGAAGCATTTAAATGCAACACTTTGTCTCTTGACTTCGGAAGCATTTAAATGCAACACTGTTTCTAATTTAACTCCTTAAATAATGCGCGTGATGCTTTATTTTTAATAGGACTGTTTCCCTCCACACTGTGTGGTATCTAATGTCTGTTGGACAGGAAGGACACACATCTCACATCCTGCTCGACTGAGGAGACCAGAGAGGCCGCTGACTAACGCGCGCGCAGTTATTACAGATATATTTGTATTTAGTGTATCTAGTATAGCCGGCACGTGCTCTGCTTCTCTGGGCTGCTCTGAGAGGAAGTGGCTTTGCAGGACACATGTCAAAGAGGTTTGAGCAGAGCTAGAAAGGCCCCTCCAGGAGAGCGCGTGCCGCTGCAGGTTGGATGCGCGCTGATGGGAACCAGGTGTGAGCACGTGGTTCCCATCAGGGCTCTCGAACCTGCTCACTTCCTGAATGATGCCCCTTCAAGTGAGAGGTGTAGCTGCCCTTGTTCCCGCGCGTCTGCGAGCATCCGGAGGGCCGTCTGAGCGACCTCACCTGCCGCTGCCGCTCAGGATGGCACGCGGCTTAACGGCCCGCTGCCCCGGTCACTGCGCGGTGTGCGCGAGGCACCAGCGGCACCTCTAACACGCGCGTTGCTGAATGAACTCCACGTGCTGTTATAATGATGGCTTCTGGTCATTCCAGTTCCCGCTTTTTAAAGACCTGTCCATCATTGAGACGCGCGAGCGCTTTCTGTGCGCGCTGTGGATTCCGTGGAAGCGGAACTCACGCAGCTCAAACTCAAAGATCTCTAATTGCTGCTGATGCGTTTTAATTACATCTGGAAATACAATTACATTTATTTCCTGTTTATAAATAAAATGATGTTAAAATCACTTTTGTTCTTCTGCCGCCGCCGGAGAACAGAGAGTGCGCGATGTGCGCGTGGAGCGCGAGCAGCAGCAAATACTGGTGCGTTCCTTACAATTAAACATCCGTTAGATCCCCGCTAACCGGCCCTGACGGAGCCCGGGGAACACGCGCGCGTTTCGGCCGCGTCTCCGCGCGCCTCTCGCCGCGCCGAACACCGCGTCAGATTTAGGGATAAATCAGTGTTAGCGTTAATTCAGTTTGACTTTCTGGTGTGTACATGTTTGTAAGCGAGTCTCCGGGTGGTCCGCGGGCTGCTGGAGGAGCCCGACCCGCCGGAGAGGGGCTGCTGGAGGAGCCCGACCCGCCGGAGAGGGGCTGCTGGAGGAGCCCGACCCGCCGGAGAGGGGCTGCTGGAGGAGCCCGACCCGCCGGAGAGGGGCTGCTGCAGGAGCCCTGGCTCTGAGGACATGGAGGCTCTGAGGACATGGAGGCTCTGAGGACATGGAGGCTCTGAGGACATGGAGGCTCTGAGGACATGGAGGCTCTGAGGACATGGAGGCTCTGAGGACATGGAGGCTCTGAGGACATGGAGGCTCTGAGGACATGGAGGCTCTGAGGACATGGAGGCTCTGAGACATGGAGGCTCTGAACTTTGATTATCTTTTTAAACCATTTAGTTTGAGGTCTTCTCATTTCTCTGATCTAACTCAGGATACTTTTCACTCTGCGCTGCTCTCGCGTTACGGAGGAGAGGAGGAGAGGAGGAGAGGAGGAGAGGAGGAGAGGAGGAGAGGAAAGGCTGCTTCAGTCGTTCCGTCCTCCAGGTAAAGGTTTATCCTGTTGCGAAATATTTAACAACTAAAGATGTTTCTAACTTCTGTGCGCGTGCACTTTCTCCTGCAGCGCGCACGCGGCACTGTGCGCTGCTCTCTCGTTACGGAGGAGGCGAGGAAAGTGTGTTTCAGAGCCTCCGTGCTCCAGATAAAGGCTTGTCCTCGAGCTGTGAAATCTAACATGTACCTACAGATGTGTGGAACTCGTGTGCAGCGTGCCCTGCAGCGCGCACACCCAGAGCTTAGCGTGCGTGAGCCCGGAGGAGACGAGAGCAAGTGCAGAGTGCTTTCTCGGATATCTGTACCTCTGCGCCGCTGTGTTGGCGTCCAGGATCCCCGCGCCCTGCATCCAGGACCGGACCGGGGTCATGCCGGTGGGGAGCGGCTCCTCCTTCATGGTCAGGGCCCCCCCGGGGGAGGCTGTCCTGGATGGAGAACATCAGGAACCTTCTGGACTCCTCGCCAGAAACAAGAAGAAGAAGAATAATCCTCCCTGCTGTAGCGGACACTCAAAGCCAAGAGGACCACCTGGATGGAGGAGGAGGAGGAGGAGGAGGAGGACTCCCGAAGCTCCGGGTCCTGGTCCAAAGAAGAGCCCGGGATCCCTGTGGGTTTCTCCGGGTGGTTTGTAGATCCAGTGTTCAGAGCAGTCCTTTAAAGCTGGAGTTAGAGGAGGAGACGAGAGGGGGTCTCCAGGGGAGGAGAGGCGAGGGTCAGCCGGGAGAGGAGAGCCTGGCGCCGGGAGAGAGCGAGAGGAGAGCCGGCGGAGGACGAGGAGGACTCCCAAAGTACCGGGTCCCGATCCAGAGCAGAGGATCAGAGGCAGAGCAGCCGAGCAGGAGGAATGGGAAGTGGGGTAAAAACAAGGCAGCTTCAAAAAGGGAGTGAAATGAAATGATGATCAAACGAGAGGGAGGGACGGGAGGCTGGGCGGGGGGTGGGAGAGAACGCGCATCCCCCTCCCTCCCCGGCTCTCTATGGCTCCCTCTGTCCCGGCGGAGAGCTCCTTCTCCCGGGCTCCGGAGCCGCGAGGTTCCCCCGGGACCTGGAGCCGAATAAGGGGCGTGGCCACGCCCAGAAAGGACATTGAGTTTGCATATCGGTCGCACCTCCGGCGTGTGATTGGTGGAAACAGCGCCGCGTCATCGCTGTTCTCCAAATAAGGGTTTCCGCGTGTTGGGACGCGACCAGAGGAGATGAGAGGAGAGTGTGTGACACCTGACCCCCGGGGTGGCATGTGGCCTTCTGTCGTGGTGCAGAGGAGCCGTCATGAAACCTGTCTCATCCACACACTGGTTTCACCGTGAACTCTGAATCTGGAGTCCTCCCTCCTTCCTTCACACACTCTGGAGTCCTCCCTCCTTCCTTCACACACTGGAGTCCTCCCTCCCTCCTTCCTTCACACACTCTGGAGTCCTCCCTCCTTCCTTCACACACTCTGGAGTCCTCCCTCCCTCCTTCCTTCGCACACTCTGGAGTCCTCCCTCCTTCCTTCACACACTCTGGAGTCCTCCCTCCTTCCTTCACACACTCTGGAGTCCTCCCTCCTTCCTTCACACACTTCCTGCAGATTTGGGGGATTAACTGGTTTCATGTGGAATAATCTCCCCTGTCATCCCGGGCTGACACAAGCGGCGCGCGCACACACACACACACACACACACACACACACACACACACACACACACACACACACACACACACACACACACACACACACACACACACACACACACACACACACACACACACACACACACACACACACACACACACACGGGCCTCGCATCAGCAACACAATAAGGTCCAGGAACACCGAGTCTCTGGTCATCATTCGTTTAGCCCTAACCCTTCCTCCAGGAGGAGGAGGAGGAGAGGAGGAGGAGAGGAGAGGACGAGAGGAGGAGGAGAGGAGGACGAGAGGACGAGAGGAGGAGGAGGAGGAGAGGACGAGAGGAGGAGGAGGAGGATGAGAGGAGGAGAGGAGGAGGAGGAGAGGAAGAGAGGAGGAGGAGAGGAGAGGACGAGAGGAGGAGAGGAGGAGGAGAGGACGAGAGGAGGAGGAGAGGAGGAGAGGACGAGAGGAGGAGGAGAGGACGAGAGGAGGAGAGGAGGAGGAGGAGGACGAGAGGAGGAGGAGGAGGAGAGGAAGAGAGGAGGAGGAGAGGACGAGGAGAGGAAGAGAGGAGGAGGAGAGGAGGAGGAAACATGTTTGCATTTAGGTTTATCTCAAATTTAAATCACATTAGGAGGAGGAGAGGAGGAGGAGGACGAGATGAGGAGGAAGGAGGAGATGAGGAGGAGGAGAGGAGGAGGAGGAGGAGGAGGAGGAGGAGGAGAGGAGGAGGAAACATGTTTGCATTTAGGTTTATCTCAAATTTAAATCACATTAGGAGGAGGAGGAGAGGAGGAGGAGGAGAGGAGGAGGAGCAGGAGAGGAGGAGGAGGAGGAGAGGAGGAGGAGGAGAGGAGGAGGAGGAGGAGATGAGGAGGAGGAGGAGGAGGAGGAGAGGAGATGAGGAGGAGGAGAGGAGGAGCAGGAGGAGGAGGAGGAGGAGGAGGAGGAGGAGATGTATGTTTCTCTCTCATTGTGCCAGACAGAGTAACCTCCACCAGAGCCCTCCAGACTCCAGGACTGATCATTCCATCCAAACCCACTTCCCTCTCCTCTCCTCCTGATTCCTCTGTAAGTCGGATGAGGAGGAGGAGAGGAGGAGCAGGAGAGGAGGAGGAGAGGAGGAGCAGGAGAGGAGGAGGAGGAGCAGGAGAGGAGGAGCAGGAGGAGGAGGCAGGAGATGAGGAGGAGGAGGAGAGGAGGAGGAGAGGAGGAGGAGCAGGAGAGGAGGAGCAGGAGAGGAGGAGGAGGAGGGGCAGGAGATGAGGAGGAGGAGAGGAGGAGGAGCAGGAGAGGAGGAGGAGGAGGAGGAGCAGGAGATGAGGAGGAGGAGAGGAGGAGGGGGAGAGGAGGAGGAGAGGAGGAGGAGGAGCAGGAGAGGAGGAGGAGCAGGAGATGAGGAGGAAGAGGAGCAGGAGAGGAGGAGGAGAGGAGGAGCAGGAGATGAGGAGGAGGAGAGGAGGAGGGGGAGAGGAGGAGGAGAGGAGGAGGGAGAGGAGGAGGAGAGAGGAGCAGGAGGAGAGGAGGAGGAGCAGGAGGAGGAGGAGCAGGAGATGAGGAGGAGGAGAGGAGGAGGAGAGGAGGAGCAGGAGAGGAGGAGGAGGAGGAGAGGAGGAGCAGGAGAGGAGGAGGAGGAGCAGGAGGAGAGGAGGAGGAGGAGGAGGAGAGGAGGAGGAGCAGGAGATGAGGAGGAGGAGGAGAGGAGGAGCAGGAGGAGAGGAGGAGGAGCAGGAGGAGGAGCAGGAGATGAGGAGGAGGAGAGGAGAGGAGGAGGAGGAGGAGAGGAGGAGCAGGAGGAGAGGAGGAGCAGGAGAGGAGGAGAGGAGGAGGAGGAGAGGAGGAGCAGGAGAGGAGGAGGAGGAGGAGGAGGAGGAGGAGGAGAGGAGGAGGAGGAGCAGGAGATGAGGAGGAGGAGAGGAGGAGCAGGAGAGGAGAGGAGGAGGAGAGGAGGAGCAGGAGAGGAGGAGGAGAGGAGGAGCAGGAGGAGCAGGAGAGGAGAGGAGGAGGAGGAGGAGAGGAGGAGCAGGAGAGGAGGAGGAGGAGCAGGAGAGGAGAGGAGGAGGAGAGGAGGAGCAGGAGAGGAGGAGGAGGAGGAGGAGAGGAGGAGCAGGAGAGGAGAGGAGGAGGAGAGGAGGAGAGGAGGAGGAGAGGAGAGGAGGAGAGGAGAGGAGGAGGAGAGGAGGAGCAGGAGGAGGAGAGGAGAGGAGGAGGGAGGAGGAGCAGGAGGAGGAGAGGAGGAGGAGAGGAGGAGCAGGAGGAGGAGAGGAGAGGAGGAGGGAGAGGAGGAGGAGAGGAGGAGCAGGAGGAGGAGAGGAGGAGGAGAGGAGGAGCAGGAGGAGGAGGGAGAGGAGGAGAGGAGAGGAGGAGGAGAGGAGGAGCAGGAGGAGGAGCAGGAGAGGAGAGGAGGAGGAGCAGGAGGGTGTTTGCATTAGAGGAAGGATCACCAAAAAAAAATGAAAACACATTTTATTTTGGTGATCCTTCCTCTGCGCGTGGAAACCGGACAGCGCTCAGATAAAACCCCTTAAGATCCCCCTTAAGAGAACCCCTTCATATAAGAGACTATGGGGTGCTCCTTGAAACCCCTTATCAACATCTGGAACCTCTGCTGAAAACCCCTTATCTCTTAAGGAGCTCCCATAAAGCCTGGTGTTCAACACTTAAAAACCCTTAAATCATCCCTTAAAGGCTCTTTATATCACTCAGATTTAAATCCCCTCCAGGTCCCCCGAAACCCCTTAAAAATATCAGAGCCCTCAAATCTTCCCTGAAACACCTTAAAGGTTTATCAAAACACCTTAAAGCCTCCCTGTAACCCCTTAAAGGTTTATCAAAACACCTTAAATCTTCCCTGTAACCCCTTAAACATGTATCAAAACACCTTAAAGCATCCCTATAACCCCTTAAACATGTATCAAAACACCTTAAATCTTCCCTGTAACCCCTTAAACATGTATCAGAACA
Organism: Champsocephalus esox; assembly: GCA_036324585.1. NCBI lineage: Eukaryota > Metazoa > Chordata > Actinopteri > Perciformes > Channichthyidae > Champsocephalus > Champsocephalus esox. Next base: position 1,762,142 of record CM070498.1, read on the forward strand.
CCTTAAAGCATCCCTGTAACCCCTTAAAGATGTATCAGAACACCTTAAAGCATCCCTGTAACCCCTTAAACATGTATCAAAACACCTTAAATCTTCCCTGTAACCCCTTAAACATGTATCAAAACACCTTAAATCTTCCCTGTAACCCCTTAAACATGTATCAGAACACCTTAAATCTTCCCTATAACCCCTTAAAGATGTATCAGAACACCTTAAAGCATCCCTATAACCCCTTAAACATGTATCAGAAACACCTTAAATCTTCCCTGTAACCCCTTAAACATGTATCAGAACACCTTAAAGCCTCCCTGTAACCCCTTAAACATGTATCAAAACACCTTAAATCTTCCCTGTAACCCCTTAAAATGTATCAGAAACACCTTAAATCTTCCCTGTAACCCCTTAAAGATGTATCAGAACACCTTAAAGCATAACCTCTTAAAGATGTATCAGAACACCTTAAAGCATCCCTGTAACCCCTTAAACATGTATCAAAACACCTTAAATCTTCCCTGTAACCCCTTAAACATGTATCAGAACACCTTAAAGCATCTCTATAACCCCTTAAAGATGTATCAGAACACCTTAAAGCATAACCTCTTAAAGATGTATCAGAACACCTTAAAGCATTCCTGTAACCCCTTAAAGATGTATCAGAACACCTTAAAGCATCCCTATAACCCTTAAAGATGTATCAGAACACCTTAAAGCATCCCTATAACCCCTTAAAGATGTATCAGAACACCTTAAAGCATCCCTATAACCCCTTAAAGATGTATCAAAACACCTTAAATCTCCCCTGTAACCTCTTAAAGATGGATCAAAACACCTTAAATGTCCTCCTTAAATCCCGTTCAAAACCCCTTAAAAATCTCGGAACCCTTAACCTTTCCTGGATGTTTTATTGTGACTAAACGTTAACTTGAAATGTCCTGAAAAAGCCCTTTGCAAAGTGGATTCAGGATGTTGGTGATTTCCAAGACCCAGGAGTAGAAAGGCTTCCGGAAGGCTCTTTCTTGACGTGATAGTATTGAACGCTTCCAGTGAATCTGCTTTATTTCATGGTTACTTGACATTTCCACGTGTGAGGTATCCGTGTGCAGCCGGTGGGTTTCTATCTGTCAATAAAAACACGTGTAACTTAGTGTTTCTTTACTAAGTGTTCCCGGCGGTTTGCTTCCTGTCATTAACGCCGAGCTTCCTTTAAATCCCTGCGAGGCTTCACAACATTTAGTAACATTTGAAACAAACAATAATCCAAGCATTAAAACACGGAGAAGTACAGCAGGGTGAATACTGCCTTTAAAGGGGACACACTTTAGAAATCAAAGCTCAACATGTTCTTTCAATCTCAGGGACCTGTGACTCTCTGTTCCGCGGACACGTGGCGCCTCACAGTGGGCAGAGGCGGTACTGCAGACCTCACACCCACTGCTCAGAAGGTCTGATCTTTCTACAGTTTTATACAATTTAGTCTTTATTCTAGTCCGAAATGTTCTGATATACATCTTAGCAGGAGCAGGATAGAGACACTTAAGTATAACAGGATGAAAGAAGACGTAATGCTGTAAGTACAAAGCAGGAATAAGTCACCTTTAAACATGTCACATAGATGTAGCGGCCAAAATCATACAGAACTAAAACAGATGACTTAACAGCCGCTGAGGCACTAGTTAGCGGATCTTACGCAGGGCGATGATCCAGGTCCAGACAAGATTCTCCGTTGTGCATTTTATTCCTCTAACAAAACACAATGAACAGGTTTCCTATATCTCGTTCCTTAAGCCGTTCCTCTGGCTTTCCCTCGTGTGGCTTGAAACACCCTGGTGAAAAACCGTTTGCCTCCTCGTGCTCTGGCTCCCACCTCCACCTGTCTCCAATATATACCATTACACCAGGTGCTCTGATCACCCAGTGCCCAGAACATGCCTTCAAAATAAAAGCATAGAAACTACTTTAACTTATGTGATGTAACTACGAATACATTTACAATAAACACTATAAAACAGCAAGGAAATAAATGTTAAACTATTAAATAATATAAAGCGATGTATAGCTCCAACGATAGAATAAGGTCAAACAGAACACTGAACATTAGAATACAGAATATATTGTCTTTACATATACTGTAGTGTGAAGAAGTGAAAGCAACGGATGCACGGATCAGTGCATTGCGCAGAGTATTTAGGAGAAGGTAAAGAGTGACATCTAGTGGAGGAGACTGCACATTACCGACCTGTGGAAACAGAATTCAATCTGCAACTACAAATCCTAATATGTTGTTAACATGTTAATAATGCAGCCTATCAAATGCCAAGAAATACCTGTTCCTGTCATTCCTCTGAGAAACATGGATATTTGAAATGAAGACCAACTCCACATTGCAAAGGCAAGGCAGGTTTATTTACAGCAGCTTTCAACACGAGGCTATTCAAAGGGCTTTGAACAAACGGAAGACATTCAGACCAGAAGACCTGAGAGTTCTGGTTCTGGAGACAGAGAGCAGACCTGAAGACCTGAGAGTTCTGGTTCTGGAGACAGAGAGCAGACCTGAAGACCTGAGAGTTCTGGTTCTGGAGACAGAGAGCAGACCAGAAGACCTGAGAGTTCTGGTTCTGGGGACAGAGAGCAGACCTGAAGATCTGAGAGTTCTGGTTCTGGGGACAGAGAGCAGACCTGAAGACCTGAGAGTTCTGGTTCTGGAGACAGAAAGCAGACCTGAAGACCTGAGAGTTCTGGTTCTGGAGACAGAGAGCAGACCTGAAGACCTGAGAGTTCTGGTTCTGGGGACAGAGAGCAGACCCTGAAGACCTGAGAGTTCTGGTTCTGGAGACAGAAAGCAGACCTGAAGACCTGAGAGTTCTGGTTCTGGGGACAGAAAGCAGACCTGAAGACCTGAGAGTTCTGGTTCTGGGGACAGAGAGCAGACCCAGAAGACCTGAGAGTTCTGGTTCTGGGGACAGAAAGCAGACCCAGAAGACCTGAGAGTTCTGGTTCTGGGGACAGAGAGCAGACCCAGAAGACCCTGAGAGTTCTGGTTCTGGGGACAGAGAGCAGACCTGAAGACTGAGAGTTCTGGTTCTGGAGACAGAAAGCAGACCTGAAGACCTGAGAGTTCTGGTTCTGGGGACAGAGAGCAGACCTGAAGACCTGAGAGTTCTGGTTCTGGAGACAGAAAGCAGACCCAGAAGACCTGAGAGTTCTGGTTCTGGAGACAGAAAGCAGACCTGAAGACCTGAGAGTTCTGGTTCTGGAGACAGAAAGCAGACCCAGAAGACCTGAGTCAGCTGTGAGTGATCCTGAACACACTGATCTTTGTGTTCAGGGGGGGGGGTATCACTCCTGCAGAGCACACAGAGACACTGAGGAACCAGGGAACCAGAGCCCAAAGCCAGCGTAGAGAGGTTCAGTGAATGTGGTTCTGAAGGTGTGGAGGTGGGTCAGTGAGTCAGAGGAGACTCTGTAGAAGGAGAGAGAGCCAGCAGGATGATCCAGATACACTGCTACTCTACGAGAGGAGGAGGAGGAGGAGGAGGAGGAGGAGGAGGAGGAGGAGGAGGAGGAGGAGGAGGAGGAGGAGGAGGAGGAGGAGGAGGAGATGTGTGTTCCTCTCTCATTGTGCCAGACAGAGTAACCTCCACCATAGCCCTCCAGACTCCAGGACTGATCATTCTCTCCAAACCCACTTCCCTCTCCTCTCCTCCTGATTCCTCTGTAAGTCACTGATATAGAAACCTCTCCTCTCCACTCGACCTCCCAGTAGCAGCGACCAGTCAGAGCTTCTCTGCACATCAGCTGAGACCAGGACTCAAACCTCTCTGGATGATCAGGATAGTTCTGCTCCTCCTCCATCACCCGTGTCACCGTCCTGTTGCCCTCAGACAGTCGGAGGCCTCTGCTCACCGTGTTGGAGTCCGGTGTGAGTCCACAGGAATCTGAGGACACACAGCAGGTGTTAAAGGTTATTGATGTCCCTGATGTCTCAGGGTGAAGATGCTCAGGATGAAACACACTCACACTTCCTGAGGCCTGGCCTCAAGAACCGGGCTGCAGCAGGCTCCAGGCTGAAAGCAGAGGGGTCAGTTAGTCTTTGAATGGTCGTACATGTCCACAGACTGCCCCCCCACATCCCTCCTGCTCCAGCTCCACACTCAGGATGGAATATGTTGATCACTGCCAGACCCTCCAGCCCCCCACACATGATTTCAAACAGACTACAGGATACAGGGTTCCTACACCTTTCCCAAAGTCAAATTCAAGCACTTCTCCAGCATCTCACAGCTGTTGTAAATTACATATTTATATACACATACTCAAAGGATTATTTCCCTACCTCACATTCAATCAGGTGTTCTTTATGCGATGAACAACCACATGTGTGTTTCCTGATAGCCTTCTACACGAGGATGAACGATTCAAGAAAAGACAACTTAGTGATCTGTACGTAGACTGGGCCTCCCGTATAACATCGAGGTACATGGTGTACTTCTACTCCTCTGCAGCTCAGAGGTACATGGTGTACTTCTACTCCTCTGCAGCTCAGAGGTACATGGTGTACTTCTACTCCTCTGCAGCTCAGAGGTACATGGTGTACTTCTACTCCTCTGCAGCTCAGAGGTACATGGTGTACTTCTACTCCTCTGCAGCTCAGAGGTACATGGTGTACTTCTACTCCTCTGCAGCTCAGAGGTACATGGTGTACTTCTACTCCTCTGCAGCTCAGAGGTACATGGTGTACTTCTACTCCTCTGCAGCTCAGAGGTACATGGTGTACTTCTACTCCTCTGCAGCTCAGAGGTACATGGTGTACTTCTACTCCTCTGCAGCTCAGAGGTACATGGTGTACTTCTACTCCTCTGCAGCTCAGAGGTACATGGTGTACTTCTACTCCTCTGCAGCTCAGAGGTACATGGTGTACTTCTACTCCTCTGCAGCTCAGAGGTACATGGTGTACTTCTACTCCTCTGCAGCTCAGAGGTACATGGTGTACTTCTACTCCTCTGCAGCTCAGAGGTACATGGTGTACTTCTACTCCTCTGCAGCTCAGAGGTACATGGTGTACTTCTACTCCTCTGCAGCTCAGAGGTACATGGTGTACTTCTACTCCTCTGCAGCTCAGAGGTACATGGTGTACTTCTACTCCTCTGCAGCTCAGAGGTACATGTGTACTTCTATCCTCTGCGCTAGGTACTGGTGTCTTCTACTCCTCTGCAGCTCAGAGGTACATGGTGTACTTCTACTCCTCTGCAGCTCAGAGGTACATGGTGTACTTCTACTCCTCTGCAGCTCAGAGGTACATGGTGTACTTCTACTCCTCTGCAGCTCAGAGGTACATGGTGTACTTCTACTCCTCTGCAGCTCAGAGGTACATGTGTGTACTTCTACTCCTCTGCAGCTCAGAGGTACATGGTGTACTTCTACTCCTCTGCAGCTCAGAGGTACATGGTGTACTTCTACTCCTCTGCAGCTCAGAGGTACATGGTGTACTTCTACTCCTCTGCAGCTCAGAGGTACATGGTGTACTTCTACTCCTCTGCAGCTCAGAGGTACATGGTGTACTTCTACTCCTCTGCAGCTCAGAGGTACATGGTGTACTTCTACTCCTCTGCAGCTCAGAGGTACATGGTGTACTTCTACTCCTCTGCAGCTCAGAGGTACATGGTGTACTTCTACTCCTCTGCAGCTCAGAGGTACATGGTTGTACTTCTACTCCTCTGCAGCTCAGAGGTACATGGTGTACTTCTACTCCTCTGCAGCTCAGAGGTACATGGTGTACTTCTACTCCTCTGCAGCTCAGAGGTACATGGTGTACTTCTACTCCTCTGCAGCTCAGAGTACATGGTGTACTTCTACTCCTCTGACAGCTCAGAGGTACATGGTGTACTTCTACCCTCTGACAGTTCAAGTACATGTGTACTTCTACTCCTCTGCAGCTAGAGTACATGGTTACTTCTACTCCTACAGCTCAGAGGTACATGGTGTACTTCTACTCCTCTGCAGTTACGTACTGCAGTCTACAAGTACTTCAGACTAGCTGCACCTCCACCAGCTACCCTGCAGTCTACAAAGTACTTCAGACTAGCTGCACCTCCACCAGCTACCCTGCAGTCTACAAAGTACTTCAGACTAGCTGCTCCTCCACCAGCTACCCTGCAGTCTACAAAGTACTTCAGACTAGCTGCACCTCCACCAGCTACCCTGCAGTCTACAAAGTACTTCAGACTAGCTGCACCTCCACCAGCTACCCTGCAGTCTACAAAGTACTTCAGACTAGCTGCACCTCCACCAGCTACCCTGCAGTCTACAAAGTACTTCAGACTAGCTGCACCTCCACCAGCTACCCTGCAGTCTACAAAGTACTTCAGACTAGCTGCACCTCCACCAGCTACCCTGCAGTCTACAAAGTACTTCAGACTAGCTGCACCTCCACCAGCTACCCTGCAGTCTACAAAGTACTTCAGACTAGCTGCACCTCCACCAGCTACCCTGCAGTCTACAAAGTACTTCAGACTAGCTGCACCTCCACCAGCTACCCTGCAGTCTACAAAGTACTTCAGACTAGCTGCACCTCCACCAGCTACCCTGCAGTCTACAAAGTACTTCAGACTAGCTGCACCTCCACCAGCTACCCTGCAGTCTACAAAGTACTTCAGACTAGCTGCACCTCCACCAGCTACCCTGCAGTCTACAAAGTACTTCAGACTAGCTGCACCTCCACCAGCTACCCTGCAGTCTACAAAGTACTTCAGACTAGCTGCTCCTCCACCAGCTACCCTGCAGTCTACAAAGTACTTCAGACTAGCTGCACCTCCACCAGCTACCCTGCAGTCTACAAAGTACTTCAGACTAGCTGCACCTCCACCAGCTACCCTGCAGTCTACAAAGTACTTCAGACTAGCTGCACCTCCACCAGCTACCCTGCAGTCTACAAAGTACTTCAGACTAGCTGCACCTCCACCAGCTACCCTGCAGTCTACAAAGTACTTCAGACTAGCTGCACCTCCACCAGCTACCCTGCAGTCTACAAAGTACTTCAGACTAGCTGCACCTCCACCAGCTACCCTGCAGTCTACAAAGTACTTCAGACTAGCTGCACCTCCACCAGCTACCCTGCAGTCTACAAAGTACTTCAGACTAGCTGCACCTTCACCAGCTACCCTGCAGTCTACAAAGTACTTCAGACTAGCTGCACCTCCACCAGCTACCCTGCAGTCTACAAAGTACTTCAGACTAGCTGCACCTTCACCAGCTACCCTGCAGTCTACAAAGTACTTCAGACTAGCTGCACCTCCACCAGCTACCCTGCAGTCTACAAAGTACTTCAGACTAGCTGCACCTCCACCAGCTACCCTGCAGTCTACAAAGTACTTCAGACTAGCTGCACCTCCACCAGCTACCCTGCAGTCTACAAAGTACTTCAGACTAGCTGCACCTCCACCAGCTACCCTGCAGTCTACAAAGTACTTCAGACTAGCTGCACCTCCACCAGCTACCCTGCAGTCTACAAAGTACTTCAGACTAGCTGCACCTCCACCAGCTACCCTGCAGTCTACAAAGTACTTCAGACTAGCTGCACCTCCACCAGCTACCCTGCAGTCTACAAAGTACTTCAGACTAGCTGCACCTCCACCAGCTACCCTGCAGTCTACAAAGTACTTCAGACTAGCTGCACCTCCACCAGCTACCCTGCAGTCTACAAAGTACTTCAGACTAGCTGCACCTCCACCAGCTACCCTGCAGTCTACAAAGTACTTCAGACTAGCTGCACCTCCACCAGCTACCCTGCAGTCTACAAAGTACTTCAGACTAGCTGCACCTCCACCAGCTACCCTGCAGTCTACAAAGTACTTCAGACTAGCTGCACCTCCACCAGCTACCCTGCAGTCTACAAAGTACTTCAGACTAGCTGCACCTCCACCAGCTACCCTGCAGTCTACAAAGTACTTCAGACTAGCTGCACCTCCACCAGCTACCCTGCAGTCTACAAAGTACTTCAGACTAGCTGCACCTCCACCAGCTACCCTGCAGTCTACAAAGTACTTCAGACTAGCTGCACCTCCACCAGCTACCCTGCAGTCTACAAAGTACTTCAGACTAGCTGCACCTCCACCAGCTACCCTGCAGTCTACAAAGTACTTCAGACTAGCTGCACCTCCACCAGCTACCCTGCAGTCTACAAAGTACTTCAGACTAGCTGCACCTCCACCAGCTACCCTGCAGTCTACAAAGTACTTCAGACTAGCTGCACCTCCACCAGCTACCCTGCAGTCTACAAAGTACTTCAGACTAGCTGCACCTCCACCAGCTACCCTGCAGTCTACAAAGTACTTCAGACTAGCTGCACCTCCACCAGCTACCCTGCAGTCTACAAAGTACTTCAGACTAGCTGCACCTCCACCAGCTACCCTGCAGTCTACAAAGTACTTCAGACTAGCTGCACCTCCACCAGCTACCCTGCAGTCTACAAAGTACTTCAGACTAGCTGCACCTCCACCAGCTACCCTGCAGTCTACAAAGTACTTCAGACTAGCTGCACCTCCACCAGCTACCCTGCAGTCTACAAAGTACTTCAGACTAGCTGCACCTCCACCAGCTACCCTGCAGTCTACAAAGTACTTCAGACTAGCTGCACCTCCACCAGCTACCCTGCAGTCTACAAAGTACTTCAGACTAGCTGCACCTCCACCAGCTACCCTGCAGTCTACAAAGTACTTCAGACTAGCTGCACCTCCACCAGCTACCCTGCAGTCTACAAAGTACTTCAGACTAGCTGCACCTCCACCAGCTACCCTGCAGTCTACAAAGTACTTCAGACTAGCTGCACCTCCACCAGCTACCCTGCAGTCTACAAAGTACTTCAGACTAGCTGCACCTCCACCAGCTACCCTGCAGTCTACAAAGTACTTCAGACTAGCTGCACCTCCACCAGCTACCCTGCAGTCTACAAAGTACTTCAGACTAGCTGCACCTCCACCAGCTACCCTGCAGTCTACAAAGTACTTCAGACTAGCTGCACCTTCACCAGCTACCCTGCAGTCTACAAAGTACTTCAGACTAGCTGCACCTCCACCAGCTACCCTGCAGTCTACAAAGTACTTCAGACTAGCTGCACCTCCACCAGCTACCCTGCAGTCTACAAAGTACTTCAGACTAGCTGCACCTCCACCAGCTACCCTGCAGTCTACAAAGTACTTCAGACTAGCTGCACCTCCACCAGCTACCCTGCAGTCTACAAAGTACTTCAGACTAGCTGCACCTCCACCAGCTACCCTGCAGTCTACAAAGTACTTCAGACTAGCTGCACCTCACCAGCTACCCTGCAGTCTACAAAGTACTTCAGACTAGCTGCACCTCCACCAGCTACCCTGCAGTCTACAAAGTACTTCAGACTAGCTGCACCTCCACCAGCTACCCTGCAGTCTACAAAGTACTTCAGACTAGCTGCACCTCCACCAGCTACCCTGCAGTCTACAAAGTACTTCAGACTAGCTGCACCTCCACCAGCTACCCTGCAGTCTACAAAGTACTTCAGACTAGCTGCACCTCCACCAGCTACCCTGCAGTCTACAAAGTACTTCAGACTAGCTGCACCTCCACCAGCTACCCTGCAGTCTACAAAGTACTTCAGACTAGCTGCACCTCCACCAGCTACCCTGCAGTCTACAAAGTACTTCAGACTAGCTGCACCTTCACCAGCTACCCTGCAGTCTACAAAGTACTTCAGACTAGCTGCACCTCCACCAGCTACCCTGCAGTCTACAAAGTACTTCAGACTAGCTGCACCTCCACCAGCTACCCTGCAGTCTACAAAGTACTTCAGACTAGCTGCACCTCCACCAGCTACCCTGCAGTCTACAAAGTACTTCAGACTAGCTGCACCTCCACCAGCTACCCTGCAGTCTACAAAGTACTTCAGACTAGCTGCACCTCCACCAGCTACCCTGCAGTCTACAAAGTACTTCAGACTAGCTGCACCTCCACCAGCTACCCTGCAGTCTACAAAGTACTTCAGACTAGCTGCACCTCCACCAGCTACCCTGCAGTCTACAAAGTACTTCAGACTAGCTGCACCTCCACCAGCTACCCTGCAGTCTACAAAGTACTTCAGACTAGCTGCACCTCCACCAGCTACCCTGCAGTCTACAAAGTACTTCAGACTAGCTGCACCTCCACCAGCTACCCTGCAGTCTACAAAGTACTTCAGACTAGCTGCACCTCCACCAGCTACCCTGCAGTCTACAAAGTACTTCAGACTAGCTGCACCTCCACCAGCTACCCTGCAGTCTACAAAGTACTTCAGACTAGCTGCACCTCCACCAGCTACCCTGCAGTCTACAAAGTACTTCAGACTAGCTGCACCTCCACCAGCTACCCTGCAGTCTACAAAGTACTTCAGACTAGCTGCACCTCCACCAGCTACCCTGCAGTCTACAAAGTACTTCAGACTAGCTGCACCTCCACCAGCTACCCTGCAGTCTACAAAGTACTTCAGACTAGCTGCACCTCCACCAGCTACCCTGCAGTCTACAAAGTACTTCAGACTAGCTGCACCTCCACCAGCTACCCTGCAGTCTACAAAGTACTTCAGACTAGCTGCACCTCCACCAGCTACCCTGCAGTCTACAAAGTACTTCAGACTAGCTGCACCTCCACCAGCTACCCTGCAGTCTACAAAGTACTTCAGACTAGCTGCACCTCCACCAGCTACCCTGCAGTCTACAAAGTACTTCAGACTAGCTGCACCTCCACCAGCTACCCTGCAGTCTACAAAGTACTTCAGACTAGCTGCACCTCCACCAGCTACCCTGCAGTCTACAAAGTACTTCAGACTAGCTGCACCTCCACCAGCTACCCTGCAGTCTACAAAGTACTTCAGACTAGCTGCACCTCCACCAGCTACCCTGCAGTCTACAAAGTACTTCAGACTAGCTGCACCTCCACCAGCTACCCTGCAGTCTACAAAGTACTTCAGACTAGCTGCACCTCCACCAGCTACCCTGCAGTCTACAAAGTACTTCAGACTAGCTGCACCTCCACCAGCTACCCTGCAGTCTACAAAGTACTTCAGACTAGCTGCACCTCCACCAGCTACCCTGCAGTCTACAAAGTACTTCAGACTAGCTGCACCTCCACCAGCTACCCTGCAGTCTACAAAGTACTTCAGACTAGCTGCACCTCCACCAGCTACCCTGCAGTCTACAAAGTACTTCAGACTAGCTGCACCTCCACCAGCTACCCTGCAGTCTACAAAGTACTTCAGACTAGCTGCACCTCCACCAGCTACCCTGCAGTCTACAAAGTACTTCAGACTAGCTGCACCTCCACCAGCTACCCTGCAGTCTACAAAGTACTTCAGACTAGCTGCACCTCCACCAGCTACCCTGCAGTCTACAAAGTACTTCAGACTAGCTGCACCTCCACCAGCTACCCTGCAGTCTACAAAGTACTTCAGACTAGCTGCACCTCCACCAGCTACCCTGCAGTCTACAAAGTACTTCAGACTAGCTGCACCTCCACCAGCTACCCTGCAGTCTACAAAGTACTTCAGACTAGCTGCACCTCCACCAGCTACCCTGCAGTCTACAAAGTACTTCAGACTAGCTGCACCTCCACCAGCTACCCTGCAGTCTACAAAGTACTTCAGACTAGCTGCACCTCCACCAGCTACCCTGCAGTCTACAAAGTACTTCAGACTAGCTGCACCTCCACCAGCTACCCTGCAGTCTACAAAGTACTTCAGACTAGCTGCACCTCCACCAGCTACCCTGCAGTCTACAAAGTACTTCAGACTAGCTGCACCTCCACCAGCTACCCTGCAGTCTACAAAGTACTTCAGACTAGCTGCACCTCCACCAGCTACCCTGCAGTCTACAAAGTACTTCAGACTAGCTGCACCTCCACCAGCTACCCTGCAGTCTACAAAGTACTTCAGACTAGCTGCACCTCCACCAGCTACCCTGCAGTCTACAAAGTACTTCAGACTAGCTGCACCTCCACCAGCTACCCTGCAGTCTACAAAGTACTTCAGACTAGCTGCACCTCCACCAGCTACCCTGCAGTCTACAAAGTACTTCAGACTAGCTGCACCTCCACCAGCTACCCTGCAGTCTACAAAGTACTTCAGACTAGCTGCACCTCCACCAGCTACCCTGCAGTCTACAAAGTACTTCAGACTAGCTGCACCTCCACCAGCTACCCTGCAGTCTACAAAGTACTTCAGACTAGCTGCACCTCCACCAGCTACCCTGCAGTCTACAAAGTACTTCAGACTAGCTGCACCTCCACCAGCTACCCTGCAGTCTACAAAGTACTTCAGACTAGCTGCACCTCCACCAGCTACCCTGCAGTCTACAAAGTACTTCAGACTAGCTGCACCTCCACCAGCTACCCTGCAGTCTACAAAGTACTTCAGACTAGCTGCACCTCCACCAGCTACCCTGCAGTCTACAAAGTACTTCAGACTAGCTGCACCTCCACCAGCTACCCTGCAGTCTACAAAGTACTTCAGACTAGCTGCACCTCCACCAGCTACCCTGCAGTCTACAAAGTACTTCAGACTAGCTGCACCTCCACCAGCTACCCTGCAGTCTACAAAGTACTTCAGACTAGCTGCACCTCCACCAGCTACCCTGCAGTCTACAAAGTACTTCAGACTAGCTGCACCTCCACCAGCTACCCTGCAGTCTACAAAGTACTTCAGACTAGCTGCACCTCCACCAGCTACCCTGCAGTCTACAAAGTACTTCAGACTAGCTGCACCTCCACCAGCTACCCTGCAGTCTACAAAGTACTTCAGACTAGCTGCACCTCCACCAGCTACCCTGCAGTCTACAAAGTACTTCAGACTAGCTGCACCTCCACCAGCTACCCTGCAGTCTACAAAGTACTTCAGACTAGCTGCACCTCCACCAGCTACCCTGCAGTCTACAAAGTACTTCAGACTAGCTGCACCTCCACCAGCTACCCTGCAGTCTACAAAGTACTTCAGACTAGCTGCACCTCCACCAGCTACCCTGCAGTCTACAAAGTACTTCAGACTAGCTGCACCTCCACCAGCTACCCTGCAGTCTACAAAGTACTTCAGACTAGCTGCACCTCCACCAGCTACCCTGCAGTCTACAAAGTACTTCAGACTAGCTGCACCTCCACCAGCTACCCTGCAGTCTACAAAGTACTTCAGACTAGCTGCACCTCCACCAGCTACCCTGCAGTCTACAAAGTACTTCAGACTAGCTGCACCTCCACCAGCTACCCTGCAGTCTACAAAGTACTTCAGACTAGCTGCACCTCCACCAGCTACCCTGCAGTCTACAAAGTACTTCAGACTAGCTGCACCTCCACCAGCTACCCTGCAGTCTACAAAGTACTTCAGACTAGCTGCACCTCCACCAGCTACCCTGCAGTCTACAAAGTACTTCAGACTAGCTGCACCTCCACCAGCTACCCTGCAGTCTACAAAGTACTTCAGACTAGCTGCACCTCCACCAGCTACCCTGCAGTCTACAAAGTACTTCAGACTAGCTGCACCTCCACCAGCTACCTGCAGTCTACAAAGTACTTCAGACTAGCTGCACCTCCACCAGCTACCCTGCAGTCTACAAAGTACTTCAGACTAGCTGCACCTCCACCAGCTACCCTGCAGTCTACAAAGTACTTCAGACTAGCTGCACCTCCACCAGCTACCCTGCAGTCTACAAAGTACTTCAGACTAGCTGCACCTCCACCAGCTACCCTGCAGTCTACAAAGTACTTCAGACTAGCTGCACCTCCACCAGCTACCCTGCAGTCTACAAAGTACTTCAGACTAGCTGCACCTCCACCAGCTACCCTGCAGTCTACAAAGTACTTCAGACTAGCTGCACCTCCACCAGCTACCCTGCAGTCTACAAAGTACTTCAGACTAGCTGCACCTCCACCAGCTACCCTGCAGTCTACAAAGTACTTCAGACTAGCTGCACCTCCACCAGCTACCCTGCAGTCTACAAAGTACTTCAGACTAGCTGCACCTCCACCAGCTACCCTGCAGTCTACAAAGTACTTCAGACTAGCTGCACCTCCACCAGCTACCCTGCAGTCTACAAAGTACTTCAGACTAGCTGCACCTCCACCAGCTACCCTGCAGTCTACAAAGTACTTCAGACTAGCTGCACCTCCACCAGCTACCCTGCAGTCTACAAAGTACTTCAGACTAGCTGCACCTCCACCAGCTACCCTGCAGTCTACAAAGTACTTCAGACTAGCTGCACCTCCACCAGCTACCCTGCAGTCTACAAAGTACTTCAGACTAGCTGCACCTCCACCAGCTACCCTGCAGTCTACAAAGTACTTCAGACTAGCTGCACCTCCACCAGCTACCCTGCAGTCTACAAAGTACTTCAGACTAGCTGCACCTCCACCAGCTACCCTGCAGTCTACAAAGTACTTCAGACTAGCTGCACCTCCACCAGCTACCCTGCAGTCTACAAAGTACTTCAGACTAGCTGCACCTCCACCAGCTACCCTGCAGTCTACAAAGTACTTCAGACTAGCTGCACCTCCACCAGCTACCCTGCAGTCTACAAAGTACTTCAGACTAGCTGCACCTCCACCAGCTACCCTGCAGTCTACAAAGTACTTCAGACTAGCTGCACCTCCACCAGCTACCCTGCAGTCTACAAAGTACTTCAGACTAGCTGCACCTCCACCAGCTACCCTGCAGTCTACAAAGTACTTCAGACTAGCTGCACCTCCACCAGCTACCCTGCAGTCTACAAAGTACTTCAGACTAGCTGCACCTCCACCAGCTACCCTGCAGTCTACAAAGTACTTCAGACTAGCTGCACCTCCACCAGCTACCCTGCAGTCTACAAAGTACTTCAGACTAGCTGCACCTCCACCAGCTACCCTGCAGTCTACAAAGTACTTCAGACTAGCTGCACCTCCACCAGCTACCCTGCAGTCTACAAAGTACTTCAGACTAGCTGCACCTCCACCAGCTACCCTGCAGTCTACAAAGTACTTCAGACTAGCTGCTCCTCCACCAGCTACCCTGCAGTCTACAAAGTACTTCAGACTAGCTGCACCTCCACCAGCTACCCTGCAGTCTACAAAGTACTTCAGACTAGCTGCACCTCCACCAGCTACCCTGCAGTCTACAAAGTACTTCAGACTAGCTGCACCTCCACCAGCTACCCTGCAGTCTACAAAGTACTTCAGACTAGCTGCACCTCCACCAGCTACCCTGCAGTCTACAAAGTACTTCAGACTAGCTGCACCTCCACCAGCTACCCTGCAGTCTACAAAGTACTTCAGACTAGCTGCACCTCCACCAGCTACCCTGCAGTCTACAAAGTACTTCAGACTAGCTGCACCTCCACCAGCTACCCTGCAGTCTACAAAGTACTTCAGACTAGCTGCACCTCCACCAGCTACCCTGCAGTCTACAAAGTACTTCAGACTAGCTGCACCTCCACCAGCTACCCTGCAGTCTACAAAGTACTTCAGACTAGCTGCACCTCCACCAGCTACCCTGCAGTCTACAAAGTACTTCAGACTAGCTGCACCTCCACCAGCTACCCTGCAGTCTACAAAGTACTTCAGACTAGCTGCACCTCCACCAGCTACCCTGCAGTCTACAAAGTACTTCAGACTAGCTGCTCCTCCACCAGCTACCCTGCAGTCTACAAAGTACTTCAGACTAGCTGCACCTCCACCAGCTACCCTGCAGTCTACAAAGTACTTCAGACTAGCTGCACCTCCACCAGCTACCCTGCAGTCTACAAAGTACTTCAGACTAGCTGCACCTCCACCAGCTACCCTGCAGTCTACAAAGTACTTCAGACTAGCTGCACCTCCACCAGCTACCCTGCAGTCTACAAAGTACTTCAGACTAGCTGCACCTCCACCAGCTACCCTGCAGTCTACAAAGTACTTCAGACTAGCTGCACCTCCACCAGCTACCCTGCAGTCTACAAAGTACTTCAGACTAGCTGCTCCTCCACCAGCTACCCTGCAGTCTACAAAGTACTTCAGACTAGCTGCACCTCCACCAGCTACCCTGCAGTCTACAAAGTACTTCAGACTAGCTGCACCTCCACCAGCTACCCTGCAGTCTACAAAGTACTTCAGACTAGCTGCACCTCCACCAGCTACCCTGCAGTCTACAAAGTACTTCAGACTAGCTGCACCTCCACCAGCTACCCTGCAGTCTACAAAGTACTTCAGACTAGCTGCACCTCCACCAGCTACCCTGCAGTCTACAAAGTACTTCAGACTAGCTGCTCCTCCACCAGCTACCCTGCAGTCTACAAAGTACTTCAGACTAGCTGCACCTCCACCAGCTACCCTGCAGTCTACAAAGTACTTCAGACTAGCTGCACCTCCACCAGCTACCCTGCAGTCTACAAAGTACTTCAGACTAGCTGCACCTCCACCAGCTACCCTGCAGTCTACAAAGTACTTCAGACTAGCTGCACCTCCACCAGCTACCCTGCAGTCTACAAAGTACTTCAGACTAGCTGCACCTCCACCAGCTACCCTGCAGTCTACAAAGTACTTCAGACTAGCTGCACCTCCACCAGCTACCCTGCAGTCTACAAAGTACTTCAGACTAGCTGCTCCTCCACCAGCTACCCTGCAGTCTACAAAGTACTTCAGACTAGCTGCACCTCCACCAGCTACCCTGCAGTCTACAAAGTACTTCAGACTAGCTGCACCTCCACCAGCTACCCTGCAGTCTACAAAGTACTTCAGACTAGCTGCACCTCCACCAGCTACCCTGCAGTCTACAAAGTACTTCAGACTAGCTGCTCCTCCACCAGCTACCCTGCAGTCTACAAAGTACTTCAGACTAGCTGCACCTCCACCAGCTACCCTGCAGTCTACAAAGTACTTCAGACTAGCTGCACCTCCACCAGCTACCCTGCAGTCTACAAAGTACTTCAGACTAGCTGCACCTCCACCAGCTACCCTGCAGTCTACAAAGTACTTCAGACTAGCTGCACCTCCACCAGCTACCCTGCAGTCTACAAAGTACTTCAGACTAGCTGCACCTCCACCAGCTACCCTGCAGTCTACAAAGTACTTCAGACTAGCTGCTCCTCCACCAGCTACCCTGCAGTCTACAAAGTACTTCAGACTAGCTGCACCTCCACCAGCTACCCTGCAGTCTACAAAGTACTTCAGACTAGCTGCACCTCCACCAGCTACCCTGCAGTCTACAAAGTACTTCAGACTAGCTGCACCTCCACCAGCTACCCTGCAGTCTACAAAGTACTTCAGACTAGCTGCACCTCCACCAGCTACCCTGCAGTCTACAAAGTACTTCAGACTAGCTGCTCCTCCACCAGCTACCCTGCAGTCTACAAAGTACTTCAGACTAGCTGCTCCTCCACCAGCTACCCTGCAGTCTACAAAGTACTTCAGACTAGCTGCACCTCCACCAGCTACCCTGCAGTCTACAAAGTACTTCAGACTAGCTGCTCCTCCACCAGCTACCCTGCAGTCTACAAAGTACTTCAGACTAGCTGCACCTCCACCAGCTACCCTGCAGTCTACAAAGTACTTCAGACTAGCTGCTCCTCACCAGCTACCCTGCAGTCTACAAAGTACTTCAGACTAGCTGCACCTCCACCAGCTACCCTGCAGTCTACAAAGTACTTCAGACTAGCTGCTCCTCCACCAGCTACCCTGCAGTCTACAAAGTACTTCAGACTAGCTGCTCCTCCACCAGCTACCCTGCAGTCTACAAAGTACTTCAGACTAGCTGCACCTCCACCAGCTACCCTGCAGTCTACAAAGTACTTCAGACTAGCTGCTCCTCCACCAGCTACCCTGCAGTCTACAAAGTACTTCAGACTAGCTGCACCTTCACCAGCTACCCTGCAGTCTACAAAGTACTTCAGACTAGCTGCTCCTCCACCAGCTACCCTGCAGTCTACAAAGTACTTCAGACTAGCTGCACCTCCACCAGCTACCCTGCAGTCTACAAAGTACTTCAGACTAGCTGCACCTCCACCAGCTACCCTGCAGTCTACAAAGTACTTCAGACTAGCTGCACCTCCACCAGCTACCCTGCAGTCTACAAAGTACTTCAGACTAGCTGCACCTCCACCAGCTACCCTGCAGTCTACAAAGTACTTCAGACTAGCTGCTCCTCCACCAGCTACCCTGCAGTCTACAAAGTACTTCAGACTAGCTGCTCCTCCACCAGCTACCCTGCAGTCTACAAAGTACTTCAGACTAGCTGCACCTCCACCAGCTACCCTGCAGTCTACAAAGTACTTCAGACTAGCTGCACCTCCACCAGCTACCCTGCAGTCTACAAAGTACTTCAGACTAGCTGCACCTCCACCAGCTACCCTGCAGTCTACAAAGTACTTCAGACTAGCTGCACCTCCACCAGCTACCCTGCAGTCTACAAAGTACTTCAGACTAGCTGCACCTCCACCAGCTACCCTGCAGTCTACAAAGTACTTCAGACTAGCTGCACCTTCACCAGCTACCCTGCAGTCTACAAAGTACTTCAGACTAGCTGCACCTTCACCAGCTACCCTGCAGTCTACAAAGTACTTCAGACTAGCTGCTCCTCCACCAGCTACCCTGCAGTCTACAAAGTACTTCAGACTAGCTGCACCTCCACCAGCTACCCTGCAGTCTACAAAGTACTTCAGACTAGCTGCTCCTCCACCAGCTACCCTGCAGTCTACAAAGTACTTCAGACTAGCTGCACCTCCACCAGCTACCCTGCAGTCTACAAAGTACTTCAGACTAGCTGCACCTCCACCAGCTACCCTGCAGTCTACAAAGTACTTCAGACTAGCTGCACCTCCACCAGCTACCCTGCAGTCTACAAAGTACTTCAGACTAGCTGCACCTCCACCAGCTACCCTGCAGTCTACAAAGTACTTCAGACTAGCTGCACCTCCACCAGCTACCCTGCAGTCTACAAAGTACTTCAGACTAGCTGCTCCTCCACCAGCTACCCTGCAGTCTACAAAGTACTTCAGACTAGCTGCACCTCCACCAGCTACCCTGCCGTCTACAAAGTACTTCAGACTAGCTGCTCCTCCACCAGCTACCCTGCAGTCTACAAAGTACTTCAGACTAGCTGCACCTCCACCAGCTACCCTGCAGTCTACAAAGTACTTCAGACTAGCTGCTCCTCCACCAGCTACCCTGCAGTCTACAAAGTACTTCAGACTAGCTGCACCTCCACCAGCTACCCTGCAGTCTACAAAGTACTTCAGACTAGCTGCACCTCCACCAGCTACCCTGCAGTCTACAAAGTACTTCAGACTAGCTGCACCTTCACCAGCTTTGAGAACACTTTCATGATCAATCATTATAAAACATATCATATATATTATTCTGAAATGGACCAATCTGCACAACGACTACTTTCACTGTCTTTACTATATTTAGATGAGAAGACTTTCTACTTTCACTTGAGGAACATTTTGAATACTTTTACTGTAACAGAGTATTCCTGCACTCTGGTACTTCTACTTTTACGTTTACTCAAGTA
This sequence comes from Champsocephalus esox, assembly GCA_036324585.1. Taxonomy (NCBI): domain Eukaryota; kingdom Metazoa; phylum Chordata; class Actinopteri; order Perciformes; family Channichthyidae; genus Champsocephalus; species Champsocephalus esox. The sequence goes on from CM070498.1 coordinate 1,781,646, forward strand.
CACGCTCCGAGTACTTCTACTTTTACTCAAGCACAAGATCTGAGTACTTACGTTAGCAGATAGTGACAATGCTAGTTAGCTAGCTCAACAATTATTTAAATAATATTGCGACAGAAACATTTTTCAGTTCACATCACGCTCTGCCGCTCCGACAGGGAGCTCTGCGTCCTAAGTCTGTGGATTTGTTTGTGTGTGTGTTTCATGTAGGCCTCTCACGATAATTAATTTTGTTGGATACATTTTCCCGGAAATGATAATATTGTCGGCACCGTTGTATGACCATTTTAGACCACTGACATAATGATAATTCAAGTACATCCTTTCAAACTGCCAGTCACATCTTCATGTAAATGTATCGAGTTCATTTTATTTATCGTACGATAAGTCAATTAATTGCTTATCGCGACAGGCACACAATAAAACAGTGGAAACAAACGTGTGTGTCCTTTATAGTCTGTGTCCAATTTTGTGTATTTGTATATATTGTGTATATATATCCAATATATATGCTAAGGTCCCGCTGCTGACACGACAGCAGTCATTTAGTGCGCATGTGTAATAACATGATTTGAAATAGCACTATTGTGGTTCTAAGACAACAATTAAAATCATCCAAATCAACATACTTGATAGTATACCTATTGGACGATATGAAACTTACCAGACGGACAGCATCGGTGGAAATCCCACCATCCTCCAAAGGCAGATGTGTTGTGGAAGACTGCGTATTTAAAAAAAAACACACAATAATCCTTGTTACTAATAAGAAACTACAGAGAAGACACACACACACACACACACACACACACACACACAGAACATCAGGCAAAGAATGAGAAGCCGGAGCAACATGGCCTTAACAAGAAACAATGCCATGGCAAAAATAAATATAAATATGGGGAAGGATAATTAAATGTTTGAGTTCTAATTTGGATGTTTAAACAATTATGATTGCACTTCCATCAATGAGTGATCAGTTAAATCAAGATAAGAAGTCTACAGCCACATGACGGGGGGTAGAATGTACCATCTCAGCTTGGTGTATTGGCATGTATTTATTTGTTGCTATGTTTACAAATGTCATGTTCTTATATGTTGTATGTCCGGGACTACGGATGGAAATTAGCTCAAAGCTAAAATCCGGCATATTTACACTTGAAGCATTATTTGTCTTAAGTGTTCATTAATGTGTGTTGTGGCCAAAATCCCGAAAGGTTTGTCTTGTAACCTCAACAGTTAATGTTCTTGGCCACATGTAGAGCTTGGGCCTCGGAAGCAGTGTCAGACTCGCAGTACAAAACCCACCGGACGTTTCTGTTGCTTTTCAAGGTTTATTTCCAGCAAAACATAATACGAAAACAATATTTGAACATAAACTTAAACATCAGATCCTAATAATCTGTCTTCTACTCAGCATAAGGTTGCGTCTGCGTGTCAATGACGGTATTGCTGCTGCCTGCTGCCCCCCGTCACACACCGCACCTCCAACTTAAAGCCTTAGCCCCGCCCCCTTCACCTGAGCCCTGCTGCCCTCCCGTCACACACCGCACCTCCAACTTAAAGCCTTAGCCCCGCCCCCTTCACCTGAGCCCTCCCGTCCCACACCGCACCTCCAACTTAAAGCCTTAGCCCCGCCCCCTTCCCCTGAGCCCTGCTGCCCTCCCGTCACACACCGCACCTCCAACTTAAAGCCTTAGCCCCGCCCCCTTCACCTGAGCCCTGCTGCCCTCCCGTCACACACCGCACCTCCGACTTAAAGCCTTAGCCCCGCCCCCTTCACCTGAGCCCTGCTGCCTTCAACATGCCTTCAATGATGCTCAAAGCATTCCTGAGGGAAGGATTCTCCCTCTCCAGGGCAGCAAGCCTTTCCTCCAACGTCCTCAGGTAACTCTGCTCGTTCACCTCTTGGGCCTATCACATGGGCACAAGGTTAGGTTTAAAAGCCAGTGGTGGAAGGTTAGTTCTAAATAAATTAACTTTTTTTTATATACGTGTTTTGAGGATTTAGCAGCCAGGTATTGCACAGTTTAGGTACATTTAGCTCACTGCACTTTGGACTTAGTATAAATCAATCAATCAATCAATCAATGTTTATTTATATAGCCCAATATCACAAATGTTACATTTGTCTCAGTGGTCTTCAGTGTGTACAGAATATCAGTATGACAATACGACACCCTCTGTCCTCAGACCCTCTGTCCTCAGACCCTCTGTCCTTAGACCCTCTGTCCTTAGACCCTCTGTCCTCAGACCCTCTGTCCTCAGACCCTCTGTCCTTAGACCCTCTGTCCTCAGACCCTCTGTCCTTAGACCCTCTGTCCTCAGACCCTCTGTCCTTAGACCCTCTGTCCTTAGACCCTCTGTCCTCAGACCCTCTGTCCTCAGACCCTCTGTCCTTAGACCCTCTGTCCTCAGACCCTCTGTCCTTAGACCCTCTGTCCTCAGACCCTCACATCGTACAAGGAAAAACTTCCAAAGAAAACCCAGTTTAAAGGGAAAAATGGGAGAAACCTCAGGGAGAGCAACAGAGGAGGGATCCCTCTCCCAGGACGGACAGACGTGCAATAGATGCCGTGTGTAAATTGAAAAGATAATACATTTGCAACATAGGTAGTCCAAATGTTTGGAAATGCATGTGTGTATAATAGGAAGATGAATCCACGAGGATATCCATCCAGGACCGATGATCCAGGACCACAGCCACGACTCAAGATCCAGCGCTCGCGATCCAGGACACAAGACCGCAGGATCATCCATGACTCCGGATCCCAGCATATATAGACCCAAAAAGAAAGACATTTGGGGAAGCTGGGTTAATCGGAACATGAGAGTACACAGGTATAGACAGAGAGAAGGAAGAAGTAAGATGTCCCCCGACAAACTAAGCCTATATCAGCAAAACTAGGGGCTGAATCTAATCAGCCCTAACTATAAGCTTTATCAAAAAGGAAGGTCTTAAGCGCACTCTTAGAAACGGATAGGGTGTCTGCCGCCCGAACACAAACTGGAAGCTGATTCCACAAATGTGGAGCTTGATAAGAAAAGGCTCTGGCTCCCATTGTACTTTTAGAGACTCTAGGAACAACCAACAACCCTGCATTCTTGGAACGCAATGCCCTAGTAGGCCAGCAGGGTATAATGAGTTCTTTAAGGTAAGATGGCGCCTGCCCATTAAGGGCTTTGTAGGCGAGAAGAAGAATTTTAAATTCTATCCTGTGTTCTATAGGGAGCCAGTGTAAGGCAGCCAGAACAGGAGTCATGTGGTCCCTTCTCCTAACTCTGGTTAGTACACGAGCCGCAGCATTTTGAATCAGCTGAAGCCACTTGATTGACTTCTTGGTACTCCCTGATAGTAAAGAGTTACAATAATCCAGCCTAGAAGTAACAAATGCATGGACTAGTTTCTCTGCATCGTTTTGAGGCAAGATATGCCTGATTTTTGCAATGTTACGTAGATGGAAGTAGGCGGTCCTTGAGATTGATTTTATGTGGGCGTTAAAGGATAAATCCTGATCAAATATAACACCAAGATTCCTTACAGTCTCACTGGAGGCCAAATTAATGCCATCCATAGTTAGTATATCTTTAGATAATTTGTTTCGTAGATTCTTCGGGCCAAGTACAATAACTTCAGTTTTGGTCGTGTTTAACATCAAAAAGTTTAAGGTCATCCACGTTTTTAAGTCCTTAAGGCAGTCTTGAATTTTATTTAGATGATTAATTTCATCAGGCTTAATTGATAAATATAGTTGAGTATCATCCGCATAACAATGAAAGTTTACAGAATGATTCCTTATAATATTGCCTAACGGAAGCATATATAATGTGAACAAAATAGGTCCGAGCACTGAGCCCTGTGGCACTCCATGGCTAACTTTGGTTTGCGTGGAAGATTCATCGTTGACACGTACAAACTGAGAGCGTTCAGATAGATAGGACCTAAACCAGCCTAAAGCAGTTCCCTGTATGCCAACCAAGTGCTCTAGTCTTTGCAATAGGATATCATGGTCGATAGTATCAAATGCAGCACTGAGATCGAGCAAAACAAGAATAGAGACAAGTCCCTTGTCTGAGGCTATTAGAATATCATTTGTGACTTTAACCAGAGCTGTCTCTGTGCTATGATGTGTTCTAAAGCCAGACTGAAAATCTTCAAATAAATCATTGTTTTTTAAGTAATCACACAACTGTTTTGCGACCGCTTTCTCAAGAATCTTTGAGAGGAACGGAAGATTAGAAATAGGTCTATAGTTGGCTAAAACCTCTGGATCGAGGTTGTGCTTTTTAAGAAGCGGTTTTATCACTGCTACTTTGAATGATTGTGGAACATAGCCTGATAATAAAGACATATTCATAATATTTAATAAAGAAGTGCTAATTAATGGAAAAACTTCCTTCAACAGCTTAGTTGGAATTGGGTCTAACTGCACGTTGATGGTTTAGAAGAGAGAATCATTGAATGTAATTGTTCAAGGTTAATGGCTGAAAAGCATTCTAGTTTACTATCTAGTGTAATATTAGAACTTACGATTCCGGGAGCTGTTGATAACACTATACTGGTCGAAGGCAAGAGGTCATTAATTTTGTTTCTAAGAGTAACAATGTTTATCGTTAAAAAAGCACATAAAATCATTACTACTGAGTGCTGTGGGAATAGAAGGCTCAATGGAGCTGTGGCTCTCTGTCAGCCTGGCTACAGTGCTGAAAGAGACATCTTGCATTATTCTTATTCTCATCTATTAATGAAGAGTAGTATGCTGCTCTCGCTTTACGCAGTGCTTTCTTATATTCATTGAGAGTAATATGCCAAATTAAACGAGATTCTTCAAGTTTGGTGGAACGCCATATCCTTTCAAGTTGTCTAGACTTTTGCTTTATTTTGCGGGTTTCGGCATTATGCCATGGAGCTAATCTATGTTGCTTTATTTTCTTCTTTTTCAAAGGAGCAACAGAGTCTAATTTTATTCGCAGCACATCTATAGCACTATCAACAACATGATCAATTTGGGGTGGTGTACATTTTGTATAAGTTTCCTCCCCTACATGCAGACATGCTATCGAGTTAAGTATTGGTGAAATCTCTTCCTTAAATGTGGCTATAGCACTAACGGATAGGTTTCTGCTGCAAGAGCTTTTGACTAATGCTTTGTAGTCTAGTAACAGTACTTCAAAAGTTACTAAGAAATGGTCGGATAAAGCAGGATTATGCGGTTCGACTAATAGTTGCTCAATTTCAATACCATAAGTCAGAACAAGGTCGAGAGTGTGATTATATATGTATGTATGTATAAAACCTTCTGAAGATCCCTATATCTTTGGATAATGCCTGTGGATGACGATGACTCCGGCCTTGGTTTTTTGCTTGGTCTCTCCTGAGAACAGACAACAACATACACAAATATTTGTTTTTGTGTGTGTATCTTCATAAAGTGGTGGTGTTTCGATTTTGAATAACTCACCTCTGACTGTTCCACGTCGTCGGCCTCCTTTCCTTTGCCCTCTTGCCTTTTCCCATCGGCCCGGATTGTTCCAAAGCTTCTTTACCTTCAACCAGCCGGTTCCTCATCTTGAGTGCACCTTTGTCATCTATTGGAAGCAACAAATATATTCAGCCACTTTGTACAATCTATATATATATATATATAGATTGTACAAAGTGGCTGAATATATTTGTTTCCAATAGATGACAAAGGCCTATTGGCTTATTGGCCTTGGCATCTCGAGTTCCTTGAATTTATAAAAAACTATAATGATTATTATTTTGGAATTAAGTTAGTGAGTGTACAGCAGGACCATACAGTGTGCAGCAGTACATAATAGTGTACAGCAGGACAATATAGTGTACAGCTGTACCATGTGCAATTCACTTACTCACTATGAGTTGTCGGCCACCCCCCCCCCACAAAATTATGTATATTTAAATACATAAAAATATTGGATAAGTGGACCCATATTTTGTTTCTGGCACCCCCGACAGCGCCATCTGGTGGTCCGAGGCGGAACAGAGTACGGCAAGGAAATATAGGGCATAAATACGGTAACGGGCGCCTAACATCGTGTCGAGGGGTTGAGGGGTCGAGGTCGCGACCCCCGGTAGCGCCGGGACCCCCGGCGAGACCTCGCGGGGTCCGTATATTTTACAAACGTGGAGGGGCGTGTGTAAAACGGGAGTTAACGGAGGCTCGGCAGCAAGTGTACGACGGCTCAATAATATGGCCCTTTCGTCCATCCCAAGGGTGCAGTTCTGCTACTTTTGGAAAGCCATACTACGGGACAAGAAATATTCAGGTAATAACTATTTAAAAGAGAACAGTCTGACCTGGAATATGTGCGTCGGTCTTTGCACAGATGGTGCGGCAAGCATGACGGGAAGAGTGAAAGGATGTATTCCTAGGTGAGAGCACAAAACCCACGTATCGAGAGGCATTGGTTGCCAAAACCCCCGGAGTCCACTGAGCTGCTGAATCAGGCTGTGCAGATGAATGACTTCAAATCAAGGCCCCTGAAATCTCGCCTCTTCTCCCGGCTGTGCGCCGAGATGGGAGCCGACCACCAAAGCCTGATCCTCCACACAGAGGTACGTTGGCTGTCACGGGGGAAAGTCCTATCCCGTGTTTATGAGCTTTGGGGAGAGCTTTTGGAGTTTTCACGTGAACACGCTGTCCCACATAAAGACAAGCTCGCGGGTGAGAGGTGGTGCGCCAGGCTGGCTCACCTCGCAGACATATGTGGGCATCTCAACGAGCGAAACGCCGAGCTTCAGGGCAGGGATGAAAACATTGCATCGTCCACAGACAAGTCGGGGGTGTGAGACAGTGACCCTTTTAGCGGCTGGACTTCCAGTGAAAGAACCACACACGAGAGGAGGTAGAGTTGCACACCATAGTGTCTTTATTTCACACCCTACCATAAAGAACAGCCAGCCAGCATGGAGGTGTTCCACCATACCCCTCCGACTGAAGACTGGCTCTTTTATAGAGGATCTTATTGGGAGAAACCATTCACAGGTGAGCAATTATTGATACACATGTCATCATAATTGGTATAACGATAATCTATAACATTCGGTGCATGTATGATCAGTGGTGTATAGCCAGCTGTTAAGTTAACCCCAAACCCCACATTATAACCGACCATAATATATAGAAATGCATTCCCAACTACACAGAAACCGCTACGCCCATCCCGCCACTTGGTTTGTCCCGGAACCTTCCTTAGTCAGTGTTTGTTTCCCCCGAGGACCTTTTGGCCAAACACACTGGAGCGAACACCGGACGAAACAGCATGGGTAAGCGATGGACGTAACCTTTACACAGTGTTCACTTCTACAATTAATGCAACGTAACGTCATGATGTATACACGCTAAAACAGGACATCTGCACACAATGATTAACCTCATCCGCTGTCAATCTTACACAATCATAAATACTCTCGGCGTTCTCAATATAACTCCCCTCTCTTTTCAGGTGGAGCCGAGGACCGACCAGCATCTGCCAGACGACATTCCAAATAATACGGGTTAATCATTTAACAATGACTACATCAATAAATAGTATATATTATATAAAAATGTGCAAATAGGCCATGTCAAAACTGTACTGTGCAAATCATGCTAATAAAGTGTAAACGGTTCACTAAAGTGCTGAGTGACATTCTTAATGTGCAAAAGGAAGTCATTATATAAAGTGCAACCCACGTGTGCAATATTACAAGGTCCCCAAAGCCGTCAGTCTATAGTAACGAAGTTACCTTCGTTACAGGGGGTTTATGGGCGAACTTCTCCTGTGGCGCGAGGCTTTGGAACAGGGCTCCGTGGACATGCTCCCGCTGGCATCAGCTGCGCCGCAGGCTGTATATGCCGAACACCTTCAGACCTTAAAGGTTTGAGCGCTATGTTCCACGTGTGGCTGACATCAAGGACTACGACTGGATCCGAGACCCAGTCCACCAGGAAAGCTCACTATGAAAGAGAGAGGAGTGCGCAGAGCTCCGTGTGGACCGCACACTGAAACTCAAATGTCGTGAGCTCCCACTGGATCCGTTTTGGTTGGCTTCTGCATTGGAGTGCCCGAGCGTCTCCCACCCCGCGATTGAGCAACGTCTTCTTGTTCCCACTACCTACCGGTGTGAGTTGGCGTTCTCTACTCTGGTTTGAATGAAGAACAAAATGCTGCTCGCCCCGACAGGCACAAGTATCTCACTAATTTGTAAGTCGGAAAAATATTTCAATGCTGAAATGTTACATTTATAATTTGTAGTTCAGGACCATGGACCGTGCAGCTTCCTTCCATTGACGGTTCTCTGTGCTGAATTTCCTTTGCCTCATTTTTAATGCTGTGACCTGTCTGGTTTAAATGAGTGTGTTGCTGCTTTGATGAAGCCTAATTTAAGTTTCAAATTAATTGCTGAGGGTCTGAGGACAGAGGGTCTGAGGACAGAGGGTCTGAGGACAGAGGGTCTAAGGACAGAGGGTCTGAGGACAGAGGGTCTGAGGACAGAGGGTCTGAGGACAGAGGGTCTGAGGACAGAGGGTCTAAGGACAGAGGGTCTGAGGACAGAGGGTCTAAGGACAGAGGGTCTAAGGACAGAGGGTCTAAGGACAGAGGGTCTGAGGACAGAGGGTCTGAGGACAGAGGGTGTCGTATTGTCATACTGATATTCTGTACACACTGTGAAGACCACTGAGACAAATGTAACATTTGTGATAAAAACTCACCTCTTTGCGCTGGCTTTTAAAACTAGTTGAGCATTACATTTTTATATTTTATATGTTTCTAGTTATTGTGCTTTCTATTATGTTTTTAATTATTGTTTGTATTATCGTAATCCCATTGGGCTATTCACAATTGTAGTTACTGCCTGCCCTGTACAGCACTTTGGTCAGCCGAAGGTTGTTTTAAATGCGCTATATAAATAAATAAAGATTGAGATATTGGGCTATATAAATAAATACAAATAAAATAAACATTGATTGATAGCTGCTGCTGCTGCTGGAGGTGTCCCACGCGGCTGTTTCTCCTCCTCTCAAAAAGCTTAAATAGCTACAACAATAACACCAAATCCATCATCTTTGATTTGTATAATGCTGTGTACATCAAGGCAACACTATTGCAGCTGTTCACGTAACTTCCGTTATGCCATCATAATAAAAAAGGCTTACTATGTTGTCTTTCACAGCTACACCGACATCATTAAACATTGATTTTAATTCCTAACACGAGCTCTGCCATGCTGAGAAAATATGAATGGCCTGTTAGCTGAATAGGAATAGTTAGTGAAATGTGCAAACTCGATCCACAGCCACACTGATATAACTCCTCGTCTCTGTCTCAGTGCTGAATGGCCCACAGATACATGTACGCATGCTTCGCTAGCAGTGAGGTGTCGAGTCGACTGCTGTGAACTCCATATCGGAGCCAGCGGTGGGAAAAGAGAAGTCTTACGCTGAGACTTCCACGTCTGCTCCGGGGTTACACCGCTGACGAGTGGCGCTGACACGCGTGCACAGAAATGCAGGTGGCAGGAAATACCAAAAGCTCACGCACATCTCCGACTCACGGCGGGCTGGAAGGCACTGGATGAATATGAAGTGCTCGGCTGTCACACGGGGAGGCGTGACGGTGTGAAGTGCTGCAGTGAAAGGTCAGTGTGCGCTCGAGGCAGTTGCCATCCATCACGTTGAGTCTAAAGCAGGACGACTGTCTGACTGTACGACGGGGATCAGCTGATTGTTGTCCATGAAGACTTCAGAGCACTGTCCTGAGACTGACGCAGAATCAATAACCCTCTGATAAGCTGCGATGTGAACGACCTCATATGTTTTAACTCAGGATCAAACCTGTGCTTAGTCTAGAAAAAGGTAATGTGTGCATTTTATTATAAAGTTGTGTATATGTACAGACCGTTGCAAAAACTAATCAGGTTTACATCTAAAAGAGCTTTGAAACACAATGAAAGATGTTTGGAGTTTTATTTGAGTTATTAATTTAAACTTTTTGTCTAAGAGAAGCTGATTTGAAACCGTTACATACAGTTACGGCACTTCCTGTTTGTGCCGGAGAGAGGCGAGGCCGTCCCAAAGCTGGCTGCTGTGTGTACTCCATCTGACAGGAGGGAGCCTCGTTGAGCTGCGAGTGTGGCTACAGACGGAGTTCACTCCGTCACGGACGGGCAGGGTTGAGGGCGTGGTTTGGGATTGGGCCTTACACACGCATTTCTAAAATGAATCCGGCACGCCTGACGCGGACCCCTAGGGGTACGTTGGAGTACTGCAGGGGGTACGTGAGATTTATCTTATGTTAATGAAAAAACAACATAAGTAATTTATTTAAACAAACTGATAATAGTGGATGAACTGCTTTCTTCAAAGGTTTACAGAAACTCTGGATAATAGAATAGGAACAATAAACGGCTCTCTTTCCCTCTCCCGTGAGTCTCGTGCAGCTCGCTGAACCTGTACTGAACGACCCGACAGTAAATAATACATATATGTATAACTAGTTTAGCTAGTTCCAGAGTAGATACCGCTCACCGGTCCGTCACAGCGCGGAGCTGTGATCATGCAGAGCTGTATTATAATTCATTTCCCATCTCGTAATTAGTACATTTTAAAATAACGTTTCACTTAGTAAGCGACTTCAAGGTTACCTTTGAAATGTTTTGGAGGCAGTGGCCCTTGGGGGGGCTGAAGCCCGCTGTGCAGGTGAACTAGCAGAAGCCGGTGTTGAAAGAAAACCGTTGGCCCATGTTACTTGAAGCTGGTGGCGGGACATGGTCCTCACCATGACCTCATAGTGACCTCTGGGAGTGAGATCATCGGAGTCGAAAACACCTGATGCTCCAGGAAACAAGGCCACGTTCGCGTCATCACTCACATACAGACTTTGAGACCTGTCGAAAACAATCATGAGTCGATTAAATCCTAGTGCTAGCCGTTACTTCCAAACCTTTATATATGATTGTGACTACTGAGGAAACCTCTAAATTAAGTGATTATTATAATTATTCACATTATAATAACAATAATAATTCAGGTTCAGGCGGACTTCAAGGATGCAAAATCCCCAACAACTATGCTAACAGGCTTCACAAAGACACAGAGCTGTAACGTTAGCTAGTAGCTAGCTAATGCCCTGATTGTAGTCTGTCTCTGATTATTTCTATTTTTACCTGAAAAATGCGGCTTAGTTTTTCTGCAGTCATATCTTCTTCTCTGAGACGCACTCTTTTACTGTGGCGAAAGACTACGTATTGATCTATGAACTAGCACCGCACTTTTGGACCTTCTACTTCCGAGCACATGGATGGATAGAGACGATGGAGACACACGACTGATCTGCGCTCTTATTTTGAAAGACGACTTCCGGTAGCAGAATATGAAAAATGTGTTTCTGTTTTCTAGTGATTTTATTTTTTGTTTTGAGAAACTAAATCAATAGAAAACAGAATATGAGAAAACTGCTACCGGAAGTTACGTTACAAAATAAGAGCGCAGATGAGGACGGCCAATCCGTGTATCTACGGTCCATTTGTTTGCACAGCCAAGACACACATTGAGCCCAGAAAATGAATGTTATTAAGGTCTGTAAATATAATAAGCGAATTTCTAAAATGGACAACATTGTTGGGAGATTTCAACTATACAGCGATTCTGCACTGCGGTCACTCAGCCGTCTGGGTGACCGGATGTCCCGCTTTGTGCGGTATTGGCGTATTTCACAGCATTTTCACGACTTTTGGTGCGTCCCGCAAATTTCATTTTGATTGGCTAAAACGCTTTTCTAAAATCTGATTTATGACATGAATCAGATGCGTAGAAAAGCCGGCTCGGTTTGCTGACGGCCGGCACCGCCCTTTGTTATATGTTTTACGGCATAATGTAAATTGCGCTGACAGGCGACAGAGGTTCACAGTGTATCCCACGCTTTCTGATGAGTGATACAAATATGTTTTGGGAGAAGTTCAGGTCTTGTACTTGAGTAAAAGTACCAGAGTGTAGGAATACTCGGTTACAATAAAAAGTCCTGCATTCAAAATGTCACTCAAGTAAAAGTACAAAAGTATTATCATCAAAATATAGTTAAAGCACCACCTGCAGAGGGACCTCGATGCAGGTGTTCTCTATGGAGACGCCTCGCTGCACATCATCCCTTGCATACAGATAGATTGTGGGTCCCTCACAACATGTCGCACACAGCTGTTGGAAATTACATATTTATATACACATACTCTGATGATTATTTCCCTACCTCACATTAAATCAGATGTTCTTTATGCGATAAACAACCAAATGTGTGTTTTGTGATAGCCTTCTACACGAGGATGAACAATTAAAGAAAAGGACATTTCAAGCACCCATACGAACCCTGCAAGTCCGACCTAACGAAGAGAAAAGCACAATCAATCTGAATAGCCTATTTCTTTCGCTTATACATGGGCAAGGCTCAGTTCCATAACTTGCTGAGCTTATGTGGTGGTATTGGGTTTATTGTTAAGGTGGAGCAACAGTGGAAGGACCGTATGAGAGTGATTAAGAACTAGGGGACATGTAGCTGCAGGAGAACTTGGACGTCTGGGGAGGAGGGTCGGCCCCACGCCTTAGCTGTTCAACTGTGGTCGTGCAGAGGAGATTTCTGTTTTGGTTTGTATTTTCACTTTTTTTTCACATCCCGTTTACTTTCATTTTTACGGGGCAGATTTAAGGCTGGGGTTGGGGAGCAGTGCCAAATATCACATTGTTTCTTTTTCCCAAGCAGTGGTGGCTTTAGGCTTTTTGACGGACAGGATCGTAACATTTCCGTCATAATCCATTATTACATTATTATTATTATTACAACGATATTGCTACAGTTATTGTTTACTTCCGTCGGTGCCGTCTCGTCATCGTCATGGAAAAAAAGGTCGTTGACGAACATATTTCGTCATAGTTTTAGTCAACGAAATTAACACTAGTGCAGAGGAGATGTATGTTTCGGTTTTTGGTTTGTATTTTCACTTTTTTTTTCACTTCCTGTTTACTCTGCTGGGTTGGGGAGCAGTGCCACTGCGGTTATATCACTGGAGGGAGATGTGGCGGTTACATCAAAAGACACAGTCTAAGGGACCCTTGTATGCCTTATGGCTGCGACAACAGATACAATAAGTGGTGATACGGGTAAAGGAGAGGATCTAACTTGTTGCACATGGAAAGTGAACGGGATCAATGGACTGTCCCATCTCAGGCAGCTCCATGCAGACATGACTTTTTTACAAGAGACACGTTTAAATAACAAAGCACAAAATGAAGGCTTGATGGATACATCAGGTTTATTATTCTACGTTTTCGGCAACGGCTAGAGGTGTGGCTATAATCATTCTGCAGACAAAGAGGGGAGATATATCCTGGTCACAGGTGAAATACAAACTATGCCAACGACATTACGGAAAGCATATGGTCCAAACGGGGACGATCCAGAGAGATCTTCAGCATCATCTCGACAACAGATCTTATTATTGGAGGCGATTTTAACCTGGTCCTAGATGCGTACCAGACAGATCATCGACTAAGACAGGGTGTCAAACTCAAGGCCCAGGGGCCAAATCCGGCCCGCGACTTCATTTCATGTGGCCCCGCAAGAGCTTGCAAAGAATATAATACGTTTATTATACGGTTACATTTCACTTTACAGAAGCAGGTTGTCCATAAACTACATGTCCCACAATGCATCTCATTTTGTGACATGTGTACTGAAGAGACTTGCAATGATTTGCCCTGGACTTCTGCTTTCAGACGTAGGTAATTATGAAGTTATTACCCTATCCGATAATAATCCAATGCAGAGGCAATGATGTCCATGATGAACATTATTTTATATTTTTATATCGTCTTAAAGTTACAACCGCCCTTTGAGAATGCTGATGTGGCCCGCGATGAAATTGAGTTTGACACCCCTGCACTAAGAGAATAGCATCATCTAATGCTTGTTGAAGTCATTCATCAGCAAACCTATGTGATGTGTGGAGAACCTTAAATGCAACAGGTAGAGAATATTCCTTTGATTTCATGTTGCGGAGAGGATGAACCCCGGTCAATTTCTCAACTGCACTTTTTTGATGCCGATATCAGCTGAGTAACAGCATTGTCATTATTAGCTAACGGAAATTAGCATTCAGCTAATTTCCCAACGCTTTCCCCACTTCCATTCCACCGTTATGTTTGACTGCAAGGTTCATAACTGTTGAGTCGAGCAGAGCATGCAGATTTGCTCTGTTGTAAGACCCTCATGCTTTCCTGTTGTGTTCTCCAGTTGCATCCAACTTGACCTCATCTCATCTTCCCATGTGTCTTTCTCGTGCCCTTTGTTCCTCCGCGTGTCGTCATGAAGTTGATTTGAATTGACAGCGTTCTTTTGCTTGTTTGAACTCGGCCTCTTTCCCGGAAGGCTGAGCGTCGTCTTCTATACAGTCAAGCAGCCCGACTACATCGTGTGTCAGGAAAATACCCCGATGAAAGATGACGACGGAGGGTATGTAGACAAGCAGACACGAGTCGCGTGAAGCACGAAGTAGTAGCGACAGTACTGTGCAGGCCTCGAGGGGGTTTCGTCTGGAGCACACACGTCTAACAAAACCTAGACACTCACCCCTTTAGGGACCGACATGAGTGTTCTTGTTATAGATGGTCAATGTCATGCTGGTCTATTGGGTTTGCTTTGTATATATCTATGGGTGTGATTCTGGAAACGGACCTCGACAGCTCATCAGGTCTTCTATTGGCCATAAAGAGTCCGTTGTTCTGGTTGATGCTGAAACTGTTGTTCATCGATGGCAGGTACAGTACTTGAGCTCACAGACATGGAAACGTACCTGACGTGTTGGTGTGTAAAAGCAAGCGGCAACTCTGGGCAGAGCCGGGAGGCCAATAAGGAAGTGCCGCAAACTGCAGGTCATCTATTGGCCGATAGGCGATGGCGGCAGAAAGGAGCCATTTCCATAGACCCCCATGTTAACATGCCCGACTTTACAGCAGGAACAAACATGTTTCTACCCCTGGCTGCAATAAGAATGATCATGGATAGTTGGAGTATTCCTCATTTAAATATCGCACTTATCTTACGGCTCTGCGGTTGAAACAGACCGTCCCTGAATGCAGTTTCTTGGGTAAGTGAAATTCAAGTCTTTTTATTCAGCTAAGCTACATCTGTGCTAACGATGCTATCCGTAGCATACAAGTCTCACATATTAGAGAAGTGTAGAACAGACGGCTTCTGTGTGAGGTTGGTAAAATAAGGTCATCCTCGTACATGAGTTAGTGTGCTAGTTAGGCAACTGCATTGATATTGTTGATTTAAATGCGCTATGCTCGACCATGCAGACAGCTAACGTTGCATTAGAGCAGCCAGGATGCAAACACAGGTATGGTGAAACAAGAGAGAACTATTCGAAGCAGAAAACAACAGCGTAATATACCGTCTGACCTGCGCTATAATGCTTCAATTAACTGCTATTCTTTATATACTCAGATCAATAGAGACAGATGTTAAGTTATAAATCAAGGGTTTTTATTATTTATTACAGCAGGGGGGGGGGATCCTCCGAGGGTCGTACACATTATTGAACTCAACCTCTGCTTAAAAAAACTAAAATCACAGCCCATTCATTTCGCCTTTCTTTCATGCTGTGCAAAGAAAGAGCAACCAATCCAGATATCTCACCATGACCACATCTATCCATGTGGACATGAGTGTCCTAACCTCCTCTAGGGGGTCCGGGGGCATGCTCCCCCAGGAAGATTTATTTTTAAATATTGAAGTTGAAAGCATCAATCTGGTGCACTTTGAGAGCAGCATGAGGAGATCTATGGATACCTCTCAACACCCAGATGAAACAGAACTGTGAACAGATTTACTTTTTTGGATATTTTACAAATCTCCTTTTAAACTCTATTCTTGTTATTTTGAACAACTTTTTTGTTACTGTCATATCGTATTCATTTTTATAGCACTCTAGTCTACACTCCTTTCAGACGAGACATAACCACGTGAAGACCAGAGCCGTTTCTCAATCTTGAGGAAACTGGCTTCCAAGCCAATATTTCAAGGATGCTGCGTCATCGAGTGCCGCCGAAGGACTGTTCCAATCTCCAGCATACTTGGAATTCCACCGAAGGCCGCGTCCTTGGTTTGGGGGAGATTTCGAGGCTGCACATGGGTGGACTTCGCGTCCTTAAAATCCCCACAATGCTTTGCGCACGGACCAATTTCAAAAATCCTTGCGGAGAATGGCTGAACCGACGCAGCACACATTTAAATGTCAGTATGTAGTGGCGTAGAACACGTGTTGGTACATTTGTTATCACCAAAAATGTGTTCCTGAAAGTAAAGCAAGTTCATAATTAAACGTAATATTAATAACATAACGTTATCGACGCGTCGCTACAGCACTACTTGTTAGCCTGTTCCATTCTTCTTTGTTTTCCGAAGCCGTGGCTTGGAAGCATACTTGCTTCGTTTCTGAAGGAAGTGGACTTGGAAGTACGCGACTACCAAGCCAGCATCCTCGAGATTGAGAAAGACCCCTGGTGAAGACACGTTTCACCCGTGTTGTGTTCAAGGAACCTGTCTTTGGCCAGGAAAAACAGACACTCGCTTGTTTACTCATTTTGCGGTCTAGATTTCTTCTTCTTTTTTGAAGAGAGAAGTTGTCCGTCCGTCGGACAAAAACGAAACCTCTTCGGTTCTCCACAAGTCACACAAATCAACGTTAAAAAAGCGGGAGGCGCCGAAAAGCGACTAGTTTGCATGAGATTAACGTCACTATAATATCAATCTCACATTTCCAGTTGGTTCCAGAAATAACGTTAACGTCGAGATTGCAATACAGTTTGTTGAGCTGGAGTTGATTATTGAAGCTTACCTCAGGGTGTCCGCGGGGTCTTACAAGTGATAAATCAATTTAGCGAAAATTAAGGCTATTAAAAAGTATTAAACGACATTTTCCAAGGTATTAAGAAGCTCCACAGCAACGACAACATGACACACCCTTTAATTTACTGAAACGACATGTCGGACAACCCCTCAAGGTGGCCCCATGCAGAGCGTGCCATAAAATGCTGCTTCTTATTTGAAGTTTCGTTGCCTTGCTCCGCTCTGTGGTTATCTGCTGGTGGACTACCTGAGAGATATACAGCAGGAGAACACGCCGTCCACCGCGGAGAATACACAGAAGGGCAACCATGACAACCATGCTCCGGGTCTTCTTCGCTGCTTTTGGTGTATTGTGCGGCGGCAGCAGCGCCACTTACAGGCCTGGCATATGTACTACAGCGTTTCCAGCACTTCCAGCGGTCGAGTGTGAACGGACGCGTTAATGAATCGAATGCGTGTGAACGGAAGACTTTTTTGCGTTTGCGTTTTAGTGTCTGCGTCCTCGTGGGGCCGGGGTCTAAGCCAAACTATCTCCGGTCACAGAGATCTGCTATTTTAAAGTGAGGTCAACACATATCGACCCTACATATGGTCTATATTAAGAACGAGAAAAGTCTTAACATATCGTTTTTTGTAAACATGACAAATGTGTGAGGGCGATGACGTCAGAGCATCGTCCTCTGTGCCGGGCTTAGCCCCGGACAGCCCCAGCCCAATTGAACCCCTGGGTGTTTGTGAGGGAGCTCCTATATGGCTTAGCCCCGGACAGCCCCCAGCCCAATTGAACCCCTGGGTGTTTGTGAGGGAGCTCCTATATGGCTTAGCCCCAACAGCCCCAGCCCAATTTAACCCCTGGGTGTTTGTGAGGGAGCTCCTATATGGCTTAGCCCCAACAGCCCCAGCCCAATTTAACCCCTGGGTGTTTGTGAGGGAGCTCCTATATGGCTTAGCCCCAACAGCCCCAGCCCAATTTAACCCCTGGGTATTTGTGAGGGAGCTCCTATATGGCTTAGCCCCAACAGCCCCAGCCCAATTGAACCCCTGGGTGTTTGTGAGGGAGCTCCTATATGGCTTAGCCCAACAGCCCCAGCCCAATTGAACCCCTGGGTGTTTGTGAGGAGCTCCTATATGGCTTAGCCCCAACAGCCCCAGCCCAATTATAACCCCTGGGTGTTTGTGAGGGAGCTCCTATATGGGCTTTAGCCCCAACAGCCCCAGCCCAATTGAACCCCTGGGTGTTTGTGAGGGAGCTCCTATATGGCTTAGCCCCAACAGCCCCAGCCAATTGAACCCCTGGGTGTTTGTGAGGGAGCTCCTATATGGCTTAGCCCCAACAGCCCCAGCCCAATTGAACCCCTGGGTGTTTGTGAGGGAGCTCCTATATGGCTTAGCCCCAACAGCCCCAGCCCAATTTAACCCCTGGGTGTGTGTGTGAGGGAGCTCCTATAAGGCTTAGCCCAACAGCCCCAGCCCAATTGAACCCCTGGTGTTTGTGAGGGAGCTCCTATATGGCTTAGCCCCAACAGCCCCAGCCCAATTTAAACCCCTGGGTGTTGTGAGGGAGCTCCTATATGGCTTAGCCCCCAACAGCCCCAGCTCAGCCATTTAAACCCCTGGGTATTTGTGAGGGAGCTCCTATATGCTTAGCCCCAACAGCCCCAGCCCAATTGAACCCCTGGTGTGTATTGTGAGGGAGCTCCTATATGGCTTAGCCCCAACAGCCCCAGCCCAATTGAACCCCTGGTGTTTGTGAGGGAGCTCCTATATGGCTTAGCCCCAACAGCCCCAGCCCAATTTAACCCCTGGGTGTTTGTGAGGGAGCTCCTATATGGCTTAGCCCCAACAGCCCCAGCCCAATTGAACCCCGGGGTGTTTGATGAGGGAGCTCTATATGGCTTAGCCCCTACAGCCCCACCCAATTGAACCCCTGGGTGTTTGTGAGGGAGCTCCTATATGGCTTAGCCCCAACAGCCCCAGCCCAATTGAACCCCTGGGTGTTTGTGAGGGAGCTCCTATATGGCTTAGCCCCAACAGCCCCAGCCCAATTTAACCCCTGGGTGTTTGTGAGGGAGCTCCTATATGGCTTAGCCCCAACAGCCCCAGCCCAATTGAACCCCTGGGTGTTTGTGAGGGAGCTCCTATATGGCTTAGCCCTCAACAGCCCCAGCCCAATTGAAGCCCCTGGGTGTTTGTGAGGAGCCTATATGGCTTAGCCCCAACAGCCCCAGCCCACTTGAACCCCTGGGTGTTTGTGAGGGAGCTCCTATATGGCATTAGACCCCTACAGCCCCCAGCCCCAATTGAACCCCTGGGTATTTGTGAGGGAGCTGCTATATGGCATTACCCCGCGAAGCTCATGAAGTTTAATATATCTCATAGTTCAAAGTTTTGTCAAGTGTTTTGTTTATGGTCAAATACTGGTTTTTACTGGTTTCTACTGGTTCTACTGCAGGGGTCGGCAACAGGCGGACCGCGGTCCGGACCCAGACGCCGACCTATGCGGACCCGGACCTATAATCAATACATTAATAGGGATTTACATTGTTTGACGGGGCAATCTATTTTAACAGCCGCCAACAGGGGGCGTAAAAGAGACGAGTGAGCGAGTACAGGAGAGAAACACAGAAGAAGAGACGAGAGCGCGGAGACAGTGAGTCAAGAGAAGAGTTAGCGATACAGTGAGAGAAGACGGCGGCAGACAGGAAGAGGAGACTGAGTGAAGAGCAGCGATACAGGAAGAGAAGCGGAGAGGAGAGTGAACAGGCGTGTTAGCGGCAGACAGGGAGAGACACATATTTACACATGGGCGCTCTCCAAGAAGAGGAAAGTGGACAGTGAGAACAGAACTTTGAACCCTGAGTGGACTCGTTCATCCTGGCCCTCTGGGAGCACAGACACCAGTGTGTCTCATTTGATCAGAGACCGTGGCACGCCACAATGAGACCAAACATAAAGTGTAGTGAGCTAAACATCAGCAGATGAGTCCACTGATGTTTCTGACAATGCTCAGCTCTTCAACAAAGATAAGAAAGCGTTCTGTGAAGACTGTTAGGTGTAACTCCCCTTCAGACCAGTACAAGAGGAGAGGACATCTACCTGGCCATTAGGAGATGTTAGCGATGCGAGAATAGAAGCCAAAACAAGTGGTTTCAATAACCACAGAGGAGAGAGAGAAAGGAGCTGTGTCTCGAATGAAAGAGGATAATCCTGAGCTCATCTCTTACCATTGCATCATCCACAATCTGTCCTGTGCTCCTCCCTGTCAGGTGAGCATGCTGAGGTGATGGACATCTATGATGAAAATGATCAATTTTCTCAGGCGTCCTCTTCCTATCAGCATCGCATGCTCAGGGAATTCGATGCAAATGCTGATGACCTTTTGCTGCACAACAATGTGAGATGGCTCAGCAAAGGCAGGGTGTTGGAGCGCTGTTGGTCCATCAGAAGGGAAGTAGCAGCTTATTGGCAGAGATGGGAAGTCAGAAGGCAACATCAGTTTTCTCTCTTTTTAGAAGATGAGAAAAAGATGGATAATGTGGCCTTTTTGGTTGACATCACTCGCATCTGAATGAACTACATTTGAAGCTACAGGGCAGGGACAATTCAATTTGTGAATTGATGACAGCTGTCTGCGCCTTTCAGAGGAAACTTGAAGTGTGTCAAGAAGATCTGCAGGGAGACTGCACACAGCGTTCAGGGACAGAGAAATGTGTCTTATTTTGTTGTCTTTGTAGATAAGCTGATTGTAAACTTCAGCAAACGTTTTGACAGCTTCAGCTTTGGACGGCAGCTCACCATGTGTCATTCAGAACCCGTTCTTATCACAGATGTCAGGGAGTTCTCAAAGGAAGTCACACAGCACTTCAAGTGGGCAAATGCTGGGCCTCTCCAGATGCAACTGTTGATCTCCAAGCAGGACGTTGGCCCTGAAAGAGCCATTTGGAAGAACTGACCCTGTCACTTTTTCTGGCTCAATACAGTCTGAGACAGCTTCCCCAGGTCTGAGGAAAGTACTCTATATATATTCACCATGTCTGGCTCCACACACAGCTGCGAGGCAGCTTTCTCCACAAGGCACATTATTCAAACTAAATATCGTTCCAGGCTAACCAATGAGCACTGCATGTATGTGTGAGAACGGCCCTGACACCATTTCAACCCTGATTAAATCCTGGCAGGACAAGCACCAGCTCAATTCTCTCACTGAACAAATTAAAAGCGAGTGAGGGATGCAATATAAGAGGGAAAGAAAGGGAAACTGTTCAATTGCTATGATGTGTACAGAAAGACTGATATGTTCTATGATCGTCATGATGGAAACGGTTAACAAAGAGAAATGCAAGCTGCTGCTACACTTTATTTTATGAATCTAAACTTAAGCACTTTTAAGATGCACATATATTCATTATATTTTTTAAATGCAGCCCGAGAGGAACATTAAGTGGATATGGCAAGAACATATCCACAGTATTTACTATCTGTAAAGATCATGTTCAGTGACAATACATAGTTGTTTTTGAATTGTACTGTAATTGAGTGCAGTCAGTTGTTGATTACATGCAGACGTTGATACAGCTGCAGCTACTTCAATATATATCACACTAATTCATAAAGCAAGTTAGACATTTTGATGTTCCGGACCTTTGCATGGGGACATTTTCTCTAACTGGACAGTTGAGTTTTAGTGAAGACCCTGCTCTACGGAATGAAAGAGCACAGAGACAGCATGCTGCATTAACCCTGACCTTCACAGAGAGTGAAGGTCATGTGGAGAGGAGGCAGTCTGTCCTGCACTCGTGTTGATTGTGCAATCTTACAACAATATAGTACATGTGAGGTAAAGTGTGTATGCCAAGGTGACCGGTTAGAACTGGAAGTTGCGATGAGGTCTAAAAAGTATGGAAAGGTCAAAAGGTATTAAATTGACTTCAGATTCCTGCATACACCCTGCTACTGTTAACGTACCATCATAAAAACGAAAGACCCAAACCGTGTTGTTTTTATTAATATTATTTCCAATACCTACTATTTGTTACCAATACACGAGACACCGACTTATTGTGGCAGCAGAACGTGAAACGTAATGCCTGCATTTCAGGACGAATAGCGTGGTCAACGCTTAAGGGACGAGGAAGGGATTTGTTTAAATATTAGACGTTATGTGTGCTTCTGTGACAATTAAGCTTATTCATTGCATTACATGTGTTAACGATGTTTGTCATTTACACGTTCGGTTACAAATGACTATGGAATAGGACAGTAATTTAATTGACTGCCTCATGAACCCCAACTACAACTACACAATCACGACAGATACCTTCTACGTAAAACGGCTCACTTGTCTGTTGTCAGTCAGCTCACGTCCGAGCTGTGGTCCTCTTCAGTATGTGGTATATTATTTTTTACTGAGAGCATCCAACCTGAACCATGATGGCATCCAAGAATGAATGATATAACATTTTCACATACCGAAGTCAGAGCAGGATTATTTGCACGAAAAATCAATATACTGTATAGCAGGCCAATTTTTCATATTCTTTACTAGTGCTGTCACATTATCGTTTTGCGTGAGCAGTGAAACGGCGGTAATTCATTTGTTTTTATTATTGCGTAAAATATTTAACTAGCCCACATGAGACATGATGTTAAAGCAAGCACAATAAGAGTCTGCCAACTCGTGGAGTAAACATGCACAGACAGAGCAGTTAGTCAGCAGCTGATCTCGAGTGTAGCCACGGTTTTAAAGCTTGTGTCACTGTAGTGATCGTCTTCTCAATAGAACATCTGTGATAACGCGTCGGATGTTGTTGCAGAAGTCTCAGACGCAGAATACTCTGCTGATAGTTCAGTAAACACGTAACTGGTACGCAGGTTATGGCGTAATCTGAAATGCGTCCCGTCACTTTGTCACAAAGCGCATCTACGTACCGACGTACTTGTGAACGCTTTCCAGAAGGCGGTTCGATCCCGGACGACAGAGTCGGTCTCCGTGTGCACAAGACAGGCTGCCTGTTAACGCGGTTCTGAACACGAACTGAGCCACACAACGCCGACCAGCAGCGGAGGGAGACTCCCCCCCCCCCCACTGGAGAAACCTGCCAAAAACAGCTATCACAATGTTCACGAAGTACTCCACTACCCCCCCTCTGTCGACTTTCCTGAGTATACCCCGTTGATAGAAATCAACACGTAATGATTTCAGACCCCACGGTGTGATGATTGATAGGTTGTGTGTGGGCTGTCTTTCATTTTGACACGCAGAACATGTTATAATAAACTTACT
The DNA here is from genome assembly GCA_036324585.1 of Champsocephalus esox. Lineage (NCBI taxonomy): Eukaryota > Metazoa > Chordata > Actinopteri > Perciformes > Channichthyidae > Champsocephalus > Champsocephalus esox. The sequence goes on from CM070498.1 coordinate 1,804,834, forward strand.
GTATGTTAAATGGATTATCCGCCTTCTTATCATTTATCTCTTTCATTCCAACAATAATACATCAATAAATGCATATTATGGACATAGTTCGAAAGGTGGATAATCTGATTAATCAATTTACGCTGTGATTAATCTATTAAAAATGTTGAATCGTTTGGACAGCCCTAATTTGTACACATACATCTTAGGCTTTTTAATCACATAGTATACGAAGGTTTTATTTTTACATACATAAGACACCAGTCCCGTGTTATGACAGTCGAACAGCAGAGACTGTACACCCCAACATAATACTGAAAGAAGACCAACGCGTCCCCTCCAAGCTACGGCAGGTTGAGCTTGTGTCAAACCGCCAGCGGACAAGACCCGTCCAGCTGGCCTTAAGGGCAAGGACAGGCAGCTTCAGGTCAACCAAGATAGACTACAAGTTCCAGAAATGAGGCATCACTGACTTCAAACCAAGAGATAGAAGCATGCAATATGTAATGATAGTATTGATGGTATGGAGATGGGCCCAACAGTAACCCATGGCAGGCACTAGTGGCTTTGCCTCCTCTAATCGACACATCTTCCCATGCGAACAACTAATCCTATTACGTGAGACCGCATGTGGGCCCGCGCCTAACCGTGTGAGCTGCTTCGTATCTAGGCATGTGGTAGATTGCTTCCCCCCCCCCTGCCTGATCTGATCAAAGCAATAAAGGTGTTAACATATCACACGGTTTATCACACCTCGCTGTCGCGCCGCAGACTGCTCACTAATAGCCCATTTTGAAAATCACCCAGGGAAACTCAGCGAACGGAAAATCTAACATTTGTATTCAACGGGAAAGAACAGTGATATAATACAACCTTGATTTAAGGGAAAGAGGCTATCATAGTGAACACATGTACATATCCTTAAGCCGGCAGCTTTCCCTTAGCTCCATGAAGCTTTATTAATTTAGTATTGTGCCGTATATTATTGTATTGTCCGCAATCTGAGACCAATCGGCTACGAAGGACATGAAGCCAAAATTTTCCCGGATGATAATATCTCAACTTTATTTACAACTATAATCCGCTCCCCCAAGGTTGCTTAAGGTTTAAGTGGATTGTATCGAGGACTGATGATGGTAAAGTGTACATTTGTACGCTAGCAAAAAGCCAGCAATAGCTTAATCGATAAAAGAGAAATATATTCCAGTGGAAAAAAACTGTGACCAAAATCTGTTTTCGCTGACGATATAGGGAGGAGGAGGCTACGAGAACAAAAGCATACAGTAAAAATACACATCTCAACGCCGATTTCCTGAACTCAACGGTTTCCTCAATGTTTTATGCTGAAACAAGTCCACCATGTCTAATTATTGTTATTAATAGTATTTCCATTTTCACTTATTTCGTGAAACCCACGTGCCTCGCTGCTGGAGATCTTTAAGAACAGCTTATTGATATAATTATTCTGTGTAAGACATCTCCGAATTATGTTTTTTACTTTCTAACATGGGCAACGGGTTTATTCAGCGACAGGCTTTCACCTTCCATTCCCAGAAGGAGATCAAGAGGAAATCCCCTTTATCACTGCATGACTTGGGAAGTTCCCCATGTGGCAGTATACGTGCGGTGAGGCACTTAACAAATATTGTATGTTACTCTTAATCGAAATGTTTCGGCTAGTTTTTCAAAAGCTTTTTAGTCTGATCTTCGAATTCATTTAAACAGACCGATCACCAAAAGGTTACCCAACTTCTAAAACATACACATAACCATACAAAAATGAAACTACATTTAAACATATACCACAATCAGGCTGAGCAGGGAGTCCCAGGTGGGTGCTGCAGACCTGGCTGCCACAAATAAGACCCCTGGTGTCCTCTGACTGGGTGGAGCATCAGAAACATCGGAATTGGTCCATTAGGGATAGGTTCGCAGGGCGGACGCAATCGACGGCTGCCATGTCACAAAGATGTTTTCAGCAGAGATAAGAACAAAAGAATGTATATAAATATTGCACACGTTTTTATTTAAATCAAGCTCGTCAATTGTTTTACATACCTTCACATATAATCGTGTCCCAGGAAACCTCTCCAGGGCAGACACCTCCGCAGACAGTGTGCCCGCCAAGGAGCACCACTGACGGCCATCCAACACATCCCTTCTGGGGCATGAATGTAGCCGGCCCCAATACAATGTTGTGGAAGAGGCACAGTTATAATCTGTACATTTAAAAATATGCAGAAATATAAAAAATAATATATAAGTTAGAAAACCTCATGTTAGATCTACTCTACAAGTAATATCAAATGTCCCAATAGTGATTACTTACATGAGGATGGAAGGTGTTGGTGCAACCTCCAGCGCATTGCAGGAAGATACTCCTGAATCGGTCTCCATCACCCCGAAGTCCCGCTCGATGATGGAGCGTGCCCGGAGTGATGGCTGGTGGAAGCGCTGGGTCCCACACCTTGCAGCGGCCGTTTGTAGGGAGTGAATGAGGGGGAGTTGATGTTGGAGCGAGGGGTACCCCCCGTCTGCGTGGATAAAGTGCCCTGGAGGAGGGTAGAGTGCCCTCCGATAGAGTGGGCTGTGGCGCGCACTCGAAAGTCATGAACTGGACCCAGGGCCAGCCCACGTACGTGCCGGTGAAGCTGCCCTGAAATGTCCACAAACAGCCGCAGCAAAATGGAGCTGAACATTTTCTGTTTCTCTAGCAGTGACCATCAGGCCGCTTGTATGGCACGAAGCGACATGCAGCCGTCATTGCTCCAGCATCTTTGCAGAAGCTCTGTGTCTGGCCAGCCCTGCGAAACCCAACGCGGCACAGCCTCCAGTTCTTCGGCTTGTGCTGGAGTGCCACCATGTCCTCCTTCCCTCTGTGGACTATCCGGTGTACCGTGGATCTAGCATCCCATCAACTTGGAGACCACCCTGAATACGATGCCCCACCTGCCAGCCAGAGCAGGAAACACCAGGGTCACCCAAATGTGGCCCCCCATCCATGTATCCTTCCAGACCCAGAGACCCAGCAGCACCTTCAGGGACTCAGCCTGAAATCAGGCGTGTGTCCCCTGGTCAATTAAAAACCTGACTCATGACCAGGACTGCGTATGTTGACCTGCAAATACAGGGGCCTTGGCTGGTCGAGGCAAAGGTTGAGAAAAAAGAGTTACATAAATTAGTGAAGAGCATTTTTGTTCTATATTATACATATATCTATTGACAAGTATATATATCTCTCAACCTGAAAAAAAAATTGTTCTCAGTATTATGCCAATAACATACTGTAAGCTAAAAATACAGTACCTACATATATTCCTGTGTTTGTGTATACATATATCTCTATAGACATGATTAAATATATATAAATACACAAGCTATACTCAACCTTGAGAAATAATATTTTTAAACATGTATTATATGCTAATAATAACATTACTGTTAGCTAAAAATACAGTACAGATATATTTTATATATAATATGATAATAGATATAATATCAGTAACCTTGGGACATTTCTTCCCATTAATCTGAAATAGATGGTGCGTTCTGTGTGACCATGAAATTGAATAAACAATTGAACATCCCCAAAAAAGCACAAATCTACTGACTCCATATTGAACCGATTGTGAAAAATATTTTGCCTATGTCATAAATAGATTACCGCACTCTGACTGCAAGCTGGTTGCTGGAGGCGACAGGGCGGCAAAAGGTAGGGATAACTCCGGAGACGTACCAGGAAATGCTCCGTAGACCGTCCTCATTTATATCGCCGCGTACCCACGATGGTTGGGTCCTCCGCAGAAAGTAAATGGCAGTTAAACTGCCCGATGCAGAGAAACGCCGAACGTTTCACACTTTATCATTCATATCACCCTGACATCATCAATCATGATCATCGATATCAAATATATTCCTTATCGAGTCAGCTCCCAAGCCGTATCTGTCCGTGCAACCCTTAAGTTACAATGTCACTGATAAGCAGATCGTATTATTTTAAGCAACCCTTAGTGACGAAACACACTCACTCAAATGTATTAAAGTCAGATCCACTCGTGTCTTAGATGTGGCAGTGATCTCAATAAATCTGTTTAGTACGCTATCAACACTCCTGAGTTTATTTTTTAACACAGTTTGTACTGTATTCTCCTTGCAGGTGGCAAACTATGCGTGAATCCCTGGATTACAGATTTAAAAGTCACGGATGTTTACAGTCATAATCTGTCTAAGATCATTACTTTTCATGAATGAAGTATGACGCTGCGCTGTCAGTACACTTGTCCCAGTTTGTGATTGGTCAAATGTAGCTAGCCCCTGGCCCCTTTCACTGAACACGCACACAGCTGGAAGAGAAAATCCCTGGCTTGATTCACCGAGTTGATAACCAGCGTCGTGGCCCGCCGTAGCCGAGATCTCTTTGTTAGATTAAGATCACTCCAACATATCCAGGGTCTGTAGAACTGCGTCGTAGAACAGGGCCACAGTTGGCAGCATGGCAGCGCTAATGTCAAAGACATGCACATAAGATCATTATATTTTTTTTTTACCGGAAGCATTTACACAAATATTAGGAAGTCTTAGCCTCCCAAGCCTACAGCACCCGCCGCCCCGCCTGTAATTAACCCTAGGTACAACTTCAACCTAGAGAGACAAAAATGAGAAAAAAAAAAATCCAGGACATCACATTGTCCCTGATTTTTTAAAAAGAATTTTTAATGGTCAATAACAAAAGTTAATCTCACTACTTTGTTATATACCCTTTGATGGCACCGACAGAGTTCAAACGTGTTTTTGTAAGTCTTCACGAGGTGTTACACAGTTGCTGGTACTTTGGCCCCATTCCTCCATGCCAGATCTCCTCTAGAGCTGTGATGCTAGTGGGGCTGTTGCTAGGCAACACGGACTTTCACTTTCAACACCCTCCGAGAACCAAAGATGAACAATTGGTTCGAAACTGGCGACAGGCTTAGGCCCACTCCGGACCTGAAAAGCTTCATTACGAAACCACTCCTTCGATGCCCGGTCGTGTGATTGGGATCGTAGTCATGCAGAAAGACCCCCACGGTATCATCATTCAATGCCCTTTCTGATGACTGATGTTTGTCACGATACACTGGCCCATCATACTTTCCTCTACTCGCTCAGTCGTCCAGGCCCTCATGCCAAAGCCCCACATCCTGATGGACCCAGCCCCATGTTTCACAGCAGGTGTTTCTTTGGCTGCAACTCAGCATTCTTCTCCTTCCAAACACGTCTAGCAGAGTTTTTACCAGAAAGTTCTATTTGGCTTAATCTGACCCATAATACATCTCCCAATCCTCTTCTGGATCATCTAAATGTCTCTCTAGCCAAGACTCAGACGGCACTGGACATGTCCTGGCATCAGCAGGGACACGTCTGGCCCTGCATGACAGGTCCAGCGGCGTAGTGTGTTTACTGAGGTAGCCTTGTTAACTTTGGTCCCAGCTCTCTGCAGTCATGGACTCAGTTCCCTCGTGTGATCTGGGATCATTGCATACAACCAACCATTTTACACATACTGAGCAGAATGTTGTGCTCATAAGAAAAAGTAATTATAACTAAAGAAACAGATGACAGGGAGATCACTGAACGGTTCCTTGAAATCATGATCTTCCACAAAAAGACATGGAGTGAAATAGCCGAGATGATATGACAATGTGCTTCAGACAAAGGGAAAGACATTGCAGATTGCAGAGGGCAGGGATATGACCCAATGGGGACGAAACAGTCAGGACAAGTCAAGTGAGCCAAACCAAATACTGAAAACAAATAATCAGGCTAACATTTTCACCTCTTGGCCTCCCCACACCCTAAATCTTGTAAGGGGTGCATGCGCAAGCCAAGCACAGAGTGTCCAAATTCAACAATGTTTTTGGCTGCAATCAATCGCCATTACACACTTGTTAGGCCAGTCCATGCGCGATTGGCCATCTACAAAGAGAACACCCGTTGCTCTATGCATCGCCTCTCCGAAATCCCGCTGGAGGTCAAGGATCCACGTGCAGTTAAACCTGTAGCGAGACACCTACCTGATGTCATAGAGGCCCTTGATAGCATGAACATGCGTCTCACCCAGTGAGGCCAAGATCAGAATTCTAGTGGGCTAAGACCTACTTCACGTCATTCAAATGCTATTGTCCACCCCACTGTCTGGGTAAAAACTGCAATGCATTGAGGACAGGAATAACAATTCTGCATCTGGAAGATCTCACTCGAGCATAGGAGACAGCCAATATCAAGACTATAAGGAAGAGCATACAGGCTCTTAGAGATCAAGATCATATGCGATTTAGACACTAGGTTCCGCACCCACCTCAATGTATAGTTGGAAATAAATGTTCCTGCTGTCAGAAAGTAGGGCAGATATGCAGAGGATAAGAAAGTCCCTTCAGTATTGCCACCACAGAACAAAGTATTCAATAGATCTTACACCAGAGTTTTGAAAATGAGTAAGACACCTGCACACTGGTATGCGGCCACTTTCCACACTAACTTGTCCCCCTTTGGTCTCCTGAAAGCAATTCACAAGATGCAGCAGCAAAGGCATTATAGGAGAGTGTGCATTGCTATACGTAAATTATTGCACACTGCCTGTGACTGTTGGCAGGAGGTGAGAGAGCTTTCAGTAAGCCAAAAATAGATCATATGAGTTCCATAATGTCTCAAGACAGGCTTTGCAGTCTTAGCCATGCTGCCATTGAAAGCCAGTTAGCTAGAAAGCAGGACTTCAAGACTTAATCAGTGACTTAGCCTGTTAAGAAGGCCTAGGCGCTGGGCTCCGTGGTGAGTAAGGCTGAGCCAGGGCTCCTTCTGAAGCATGCTGAGAAAAGACACAGAACTGGTGATAGGCACTGATTTTGCACACCCCCAGGCCCTTTCCATATCCGTTGTGTTCCACTTTAATACCTGCTTATTTTGTAGTTGGTATGTTATTTAATTTTTAAATGTCTGCTTATTGATTTTTAGTGATAAAGACATTTTATAAAAATTTGATTAGTTGAAGTTCACAATTTTTATGTAAAGATGTCATGTATATATAAGTTATATTTGTTTTCATTTATAAATTGATATAAAAGGCATGTACCCCATAAAAGATGACTATTGAGATCTATTGACAGGAATGTTAGTGTTATATCAATGGGTAGAATTCTACTGCAGCAGAATGTTCCACGTCTTCACAGTGTTTTCACAGCTCAGTGTCAGTAAATATGTGTGATTAGTTTTGGACTACAAGTGGATGCAAGCCCTTTACAGGTAGAGTCATTTAAAGCATAAATGAAGGTTGGGTTCTGGAGTGTGGTTAGCAATGGTGCTTGGTTGGCGTGGCTGGTGTGGGGGGGGCCCAATTTGATGTCTTTTCATGGGGCCCGAAATCCCTGGCTAGACGTCTCATTACGTAGGCCGCTCGGTTTCCAGCCTTCCCGGTCTACGTTAGGTCCAGTATATTTCTTATTCAAATGATGGATAATGTAACAAACCATCAACTAAAGCCACAAACACGTGTATGGATTTATAAATCTTTCTTTAGAGTATCTCCTTTCTCTAACCAGTTCTATTGACGTTTCCTGCATCAGCAGTCCCAAGTATGTTACTGATCAGCCAGAGGGAAAAGAAGGTCCCAGCCCCCGCCTTTATTGAACAAAAGCACAGACTTGTATGTTTATGTCCTTTCGGGACCACTCAATCACACCGAAGGCCTCAGAAGAGCTTGACACGCGGCCTTGGGAACGGATGCTCAGCCACAAGAACACATGATACACAGTGAGGTAATTATACATAACAATTGTAATCCATTTGCTGTTATAGAGAATCCTATGCATTTTACTTTTAAAGATGGTGGCTGAAGATCAAGAGGAATTTCCTAAACTCAAAACGTTAATAGGAGGCTGATGTTTTACAAGTCGACGAGGTCCAGTACAGCCATGCTGTATCTCCAATTTAAAATAAATAGCTGATAATAACTGTTACCCGTGATAAATCTTTAAAGTCGTAGAAGGCACTTAGTTTGCATTAATGTACACATGTAAGACTGTTTTTAAAAGGACACATTCAGTCCGTTCCTCTTTCCATATTTCAAATAGGTGCCGTAGGCTTTCCTTTTTCGCAAGCTTTCCCATAATCCCAAAGACTCAACAAGTGCTCCTGAAATCAGCCACCACAATGGCAGCAGCGTAGTGCTTTGTTCCCCTGCAGAACCACTGCCGGGACTACGCGAGACATCGGACCGAGTTCACGGAGATGCCAGCTCACATCACAAAGCCTGAAAGCAGTTATTCCCAATAAATATGTGATTATGTTTTTTGTGCAAAGACTGTTTCAAACATTTGTCTATACCACTATCACTTTACCTAAGGACAGGGCCTCAGTAATGTACCCCCCCTTTGAAACATCTCTCCAGCCAAGTACCCCCTGACCGTGACCCCCAACATTTTGATCGAAAAAGCCTAACATCGATACAATTAAGTGATGTTCCATCAGTGTGATTTATTAACTCCCTTCGTGCATTACAACCAACCTAGGAAATTTCCCGCATACTCTATGCATGAAAAAATGACCACTTTGTTTTTAAAACAGATTTTTTTCTCCCAAGGACTTTTTCAATTGGAGTGAATCGCCATGATAATATGAAAAACAATACACACATTTGAAATGTTTATATGGAGGACCCCCCTTGGTGGTTCTAGAAATATATGAATATACAATTGTGTTCTCCCATACCCCCTGCAGTACCCCAACATACCCTAGGGGTCCGCGTAGCCCCCAATTGAGAATCACTGTTCTAGACATGTCCCCCGGCCGCGGACCGGTACCGTCCGTGGGTCATTTGGTACCGTGCCGCAGATAAAACAATTAAATACTTACATTATTTCCGTTTTATTATTATCTGAGTAGAACAATGTTTTTAATTTTGAAAACTGACCGGATTCCCTCCGTTCAACCGTCAATGCCCGCTAATCCTATGCAGCTAAAAGAAACCCACAAGCTAGCAACATGAGTAAAAAACAACCTCTTTGGAAAGTGCCTTTGCGAGTGAAACGGCCAGCGAGGAGAGCGTAAGAAGGTCCTACGACTAAAACACTTCCAAGAAAAAAAAGCTGCAATTAACAGACAATACCAGGTAAGTTGTGCGAGGTCACTACTCGTTACTTATAAAATTATGGATGTATCGTCGTTTCGACTGGTGATGCGCCGCGCACCAACTGCAACCCACGCTCATGCATAATTGCGGCAACCGGCTCTCTAATGAGGCAATGAAGCTTCAAAACTTACCACTGGACTGACCAGCACCCTGCCATGAAATGACATGCCTTCGGAGTATTTTGAACATGATAAAAGCCTGAACAAGAGAGAAGGACAGAAGCAATTCCTGAGGGCAATATCATTCTCCCAGATTGGTGCATGATCACCTCGTGTTTGCCGCTTTAAAAGTGTTTCGAACCATATGCGCCGTACTTCCCAACACCCAAAAGACCCACG